>OLKM01003908.1:0-27975 GCA_900291075.1 Melanogrammus aeglefinus | reverse complement strand
TCATGGAAGTAGCGGGTATTGAACACGGCATGTGTCTTCCCTCTGTGTGGAATTCCCCGCCTCTTGTTGATTATTTAATGTGTCTCACGCTGTTTTGATTACCCCTCATTTTCCCCTGTGTGTAAACCCGTGTTTTCCCTTTGTTCTTCAATTGTATCGTCTGTTTGACTTGTCATTTGTCTCTGCTTGGCCCTCCTGTGCTGTTCCTCCAGTGAGAAAAAAATCAAGATATTCTTCCAGGTCCAGTGTTCCTTGCTGAGGTGGGTTAGTGGAAGCTTGAATCCTAGCAGAATGGGTGGTGGGGGAGGTTTTTTTAGAGTGAAAGGCTTCTCTTCAGGGGAATTGCCCACAAAAATAAAGATGCCAATTGGGAAAGTCACAAGGAGCCCTTAATATGACTGAATGCGCAGGGCAACGCCATATGTGAAGTCAGAGGGAACAACAGGTGGGTAACATAAATTAATGTTGTGTTTCTCTGTATTGAGTCTGCTTTTTTTATTACAAATGAGTGAACCACTTCAGTTGTAATAGTTTTTCCTGGTTTCCACTCCTGCTCCAAGGGTTGCTTATGGAAACTAAAACGCAAGAAAAGATTCTTGCTGTTTCAGAAAGGACTTGAACGTTTGGCCCAGGCCCGGAATAACCCGGCCGCCCCCCATGGCAGACCCAAGGGGGGGAAGAGCTTCAGGGCACCAAAAGAAGGAGAATGAGGTAAGGTCATCTCATTTAGCACTGAAATTGTATGTGTTCCTTTTTTTGTTTTTGTTTTTTCTGTTAGACTTATCATTACATGACTTTTCAGACAATTTGCCATTGCCTGCTTCTGTAATACAACATACAAAGGATTATTTGGCATTCCCACATACTATACTCTGTCTGCCGCTAAGACGACCAACTCCCCCTTTAAAGAATGAAAGCCTGTCGACCTCATATTTCAATTCAGTGAATGGAAATTTTTTCAACACCTTCAATTTTACTGATTTGTGTCCTTTTCCCTAATAATATACATTTCCTAAATTTGCAGCCGCTGACCTGCAAAGCACATTCATAAATCCAGTACTTAATGATTATTTTTTAGGCTCTTTTCTAAACTTTCAAACACAAAGGTTAAGCTGTCCACCCCCCACCACCCAATCCTGTTCACGACACATCCAGTACATAATCTAGCTGTGTGTTTTGTTTTTTATCCCTGTGTAAGCAGCGAAAAGGATGAAGAATGTTGGAGGCATTACAAGAGGTTCACAGAGAAAATTGAAGACCTCGTACTTGCATCTCAGAGTCTCCGATGTCACTTCAAGCAATCAGGGAAAGCCACCAGTCTGGCTGCAGCTTTTCAAGAGTGACCTGGACTCGTTTCCCAGCTGCAAACCATTTAAGCAGGGGTCTTCCTGTGTTTAATTTGCTTGAGTAAGTATCCATGGAATCTATTTAATATGGTGTGTGCCACAATGTAAGATTTAAAACAAATAAACATTCCATTTTTACATTATCTAAACCAACGTCAAGCTGTAATGCAGCACTGTCATTTTTGTGTAAATATATCAGACATTTTTTATAAAATCATCAAAAGTTGTGTAAAAATATAACGCTCATCCAATAACACCAAGAATTTTTACTGGGGAAACACTTGTGCAGAAAATGACTAGTTTCTCATTTTTGTTTTTTAAGAAGTTCATCCGGGGAGCCGTGTTCACACAGTGTTTGCCAAAGCATCATTGGCTGCAAGACTTGCCTGGAACAGTGGCAGGGGAGACCTCAGACAGTTGGTGCAAAATGCAGGGGCAAAATGCTGAAGGAAAGCAGCATGTTTTGAAAGTTGCCATGGCCTGTCTGAAGGTATTTTTCTGTTAATCAGGTCACTTTTTTGAAGAAGATGAGTAAATTTTACTCAAAAGGCAGAATATTTGAGTTTGGTTTAATTAATGAAAGATTGAGTCAGAAGTTCACTGCTACCAGTTGTTCTACTGTTTAACATTCTTTGGTTCTAATACAGCAAATGTTGTTTTTACACATTGCGCCGAGTTGGTGTTTATAAGAAAGAGAAGTGCCTCTTTGTATGGGTGTAAAATCAATTGTTGACTGCTCGAGAGAACAATTCAGAAATGTCAAGAATATTGTCTGCAAACTGATTCTCAGCCAGTACTTGGTCCTTGTTCTGTGGAAAATGGATCTACTCCAAAGGTAGTTGTGGTGTCAGTGAGGACCCCAAGCTGTTGTCTGGAGAGGTTCCCTGCTTGCTTCAACTGAAATGAGGCAACAGCTCTTGTGGGATCTTTTTGGGAACACGACCACTGCCAGCCAAAAAGTTTTATATTGGTGTAAACCTTTACCTGTATAAAGAACATACTTGTGACCTTGAGACTTTATGTTGTGCCCTGTTGTAATTATTAAATTAATTATAATTAATGTTTGCAATACTGTTATTTCACCTGGAATTCGAATGAAGCATTCGCAAGACTCTAGCCACTCTTGTAAGACCAATCTGGCACAGCTGACGCAGTCAGGCAGGACACACAGTATCTGACAAGCTGTCCATCCATGTCCAGTTCTTACGCTGATCTACCAACTGCCGAAGGGCTGTCTTCAAGGGGGTAAGTTGAACACGAATTATTGACCCAGGCCAGATTCGTTCAACTGTGTGAATTCTGAAATTGTGAGGCAAAAACCTTGTTATTAATTTATTCAATGGTTAAATATGTTAGACTTTCCAGAAAAAGTTTCTGCTTATCGTAAAAGTGGAAAAGATAGGCAATTCGAAGAAAATTAAAAAGACAGCATGATGCTGAAAACCAAAACATAATAGTAATCTAAATACTAAACATACACAAAATATTAACAATAAATAAGCTTCAATGGCATGCCAGTGTGTGTTGGGGAAGCAACCATAGAAACTACTGAAAGCTGTACCTTGTGGATGGAGTTTGTAGGTAAGGGTCTTCTCTCCTGATCATAAGCGATGAGATGACAGCAAGCTCCTGCATGAGAGTGTCAAATAGAATTCACTTTCATGATCCACGCGCCACCCTGGTCCCATCATCCCATCTAAGACACTACTGCAGGCCTATTGATGAACACTTGAATTTAATTTGTGCAATAGCCTATCTTCAAAATGGTTAGCGCATTCCAAATCAGTTGTTCTCTGTAAGAGATAGATGGATGATCAGCATATCACAATGTAAATGTTAAGCAGTCGAGCATTTTGTCACACTTGTGGTACATGTAGGAATAACTATTTCCAATGCCAGTTTAAATGAAGAGTCTGTCATTATATGGGATTTAGTATACTGCGAGCCCCTTTTCCTTTCAAGTACGGGCGTCCAAAATCACACATCGTGTCATATCACAATCTTTGTATACCCATAGATTGATATAATTGCCAGCACCACTGTCTTGCATAAATGACAGACACACTGCTTTAAGTGTCCCACAATTACAGGCTATTATCTCTGAAGACACACTTCATAGATGACTAGTGTTTTTATGGGCAATTGTTGGAATGACCAACAACCTGTTGTTGCTGAAGCCATCATGGCTACAACATGTAGTGACCCTATACATCGCCAAACGTTTTCATTCTGGTCCAGTATGAATCTTCTGTCCAGTAGTCTGCTTGGTATCGTATGGGTTGAGATTGCGGCAACCCTAAAAGAAGAGTTGATCACAGAAAGAGTCAATGTAACGAATTCACTATTGAAAAGACATTCTGCTACAACGCGCATCCTCGACAGAGCAACATAAGGTCTATACTCTTAATTGGCTGATAACTATGGCGACCCTTGACACTTCAGGAGTACAGAATGACTTATTGCCCATTAATACTTGAATCTTATTACTTTCTTTTGCCTACCTTACAGTAGATTGCCTTCCTATTGCTGGTTGTTTGGATGCTTGTTGTGCATGGGTTAGTGTAGTGCTGCCGGAGATGAAAAGCCCTCATCCATGTGAACAAAGATGAATTTCCCCATGACAACCAGCACAACAAAAAGCCTCGCCCCTCCCACTCTCACTTTCTTTAAAAAAAAGCTATCTGGTCATAAACAGTAGCTCATAACAACATCTGTGTACAGAGGAAGAAAAATCAACAATCGGCGACCATAAAACGACCGAGGAGCGAAATAATAGGCTACATTTATTACCTACAGAGCAGCGCATTAATATTCTTGTGTAAGCCAACTAACATCTAAACGCTACACTAGACGGAAGACAACATATTTCTATTTCGAAAATAAAAGCATTTGTCTATTCGTCAACCTACTACGGCCACAGAGGACGCGCCACCTGAGCAGCTGTCTCTGTTTACACAAATAACACAACATGATCAACACCCTAGGCTATATAATTAATGCCGACTGATCCCATCGAATTGATTTCTCAAGTGGAAACAAATGTGTGTGTGTTGTCAGTGGAAGTGACCAACGGCGCTACCTGAATCACGATCTTGGAATTTGCCAAGTGTAATTAAGCCTACCTGGCGTCTTGCTTCATGGTAAGGTGGTGCATAGTTTTGAGGACACTGATCCTATTCGTGTCTCAGCAGCATGAACCCCTTTTAATGGCGAGATACCCCTTCAATCATTTTTCTGTGCCAAAAGTGTTGGTCCCGTCTAGAAAAAAACATACATGATTTTAACATTCCCAAAATCATTGCCGATATGTTTGGTCATTGCACCATAGGCGACGTAAAATGGGGGTGGCCATACGGAATCTGTTTTACTATTGTGTAGAGTCAGGCTATAGTGACGATAAAGAAATGTCAATGTTGGGGACAAGAATTCACTTCTTTCCCACGCACACACACATCAAATAAGAAAAGAATCAGATAGTCTCTTCATACCCCTGTCGCTATGTAGCCTTGGCAGACTGATTGCCACACTGTCAATCCAGATGTTACCCTCGGCAATCCATCATATATTTACGCGCGTTTTCAGCACATAATCTTCTCACATTTCCGAGCTGAAAATCACTCTACTCCGCGACACGCTTTCTACTGGATGATGCGCGGCAGAGATTTTCGGATGACGAGAGAGGCAGTGTTTGCGCATGTCCAAAATCAATTTCTGAGTAGGCTACGGCTCCAAGAGCACTATTTTTGCTCATTCGCGCGCTTTGTGTAGCCTAAATGACAGCTTTCTGGTGCGAGAATTATGAATAAATGTGTTTGTTTTTGGTAGTTTTTTCGTTCCTGCTGACTAGTGAATTTTATTTTTTGATAATGATGAAATAGAAAATTAAAATAAAAAGAAAAATCAGCGATAATTAAAATTTGTTTGTGTTGTGTTGTTCAGAAACGAAAATCAAATAAACCAGTCATTTTTCGTTTTTTTAATTCCCATTCATGAAGGAAAATTCCAATGACCAAAAGATACACCGGACCCGTAATAGAATCGTGTATCTATTCATTCTGTCATATCGTTTTTCAAAATAAAACCAAAAAATAAAAAAACGAAAAAACAATTCCTTTCTCAGTATTCGTTTCCAAACCTTGAGAATGAAAAAACGACTCGTTTTTTTCAGTTTTCGATTTTCTGCTCAATGAATAATGGAAAAAACGGATAACGAGCGTTTTCACCGTTTAATGTGTTATATCCCTTTTTGATCTGAAAACAAGTTCAATGGAGCCGGAAGCGGAAGTGACCGTCTCTGTCTCTGTCTGTACTGCGAGGGCGCGCAAAACAAAAATAATGGCAGGACTTGAGGATTCATGCAGATATAAGATTGGAACAGCTTTTACAGCTTTGAGGATGGTAAAATGCATGCCGAGATTTCTTACCACGGCTGCAGCAGTTCGTTGTTCAGAGGAGCTCGAAAATGTCGGTGAGAAGATTCTGTGCTCAACACCAACTCAGGCGTAAAAGACATGTGTCAGACGCAGAACTGGAAACTGCTGTCCTGTCATCAATAGATAAGGTAAGTGCTCACATTTAAACGGCGTAGCGTACAAACTAAAACTATAAGCTTTTCACATTAATTATTTTTTTGGAAATAGTGTTTTGATCGTGATCGCCTAGATACTGTTAGACAGTGGGTTCAAAAGCACATTGGGTGGCCACTGCCATTGACATCCCACCAGTCCGACAGCCTCTAATTGTCTAAATGGCAACACTTAGCCTAATTTTCTGTCAAACGTCTGATCATTCCGACAATTGTTGCCTCCTATGATCAGAATGACGGTATTTTTTCATCCTTTTTTAAACATTCGTGCCTTTCCGACAATCAAGTTATGTAGTCCCTGTCTGCGCTCTGCTGCCTAACTGGGTGATTCTCCGAATCCGGTGCCTTTTGTGTCCCACAGGTTTACGTCAAAGATTTAAATACAAAATAAACCACAAAATGCATTTTGAAACAAGATATGGAAAGATCCATGTGTCTTTGCATTGTAACACACAAACATATTTTTTAAATTATGTTTTGAAAAATATTAATGGGTTGCTGAGAGTATCGTGTTCAGCCACATGAGCATGTCCCCACTAACAAACAGTTACTTTTTTCATTTGTGAATGTAAAACAAATAAAAATAGCCAGCAACAGCATGATTTTTCTGCTAATAATATAATCATTTGCCGTCTACTTTAACCTAAACAAAAGAATATGAAGAAAAATACATGAATTTATTTATATAATTTGCACTATTTAATTCATGTCCCCTTAGTTTTGGTCTCAACCCCGTAACAGCATACCAAGCCCCCCCCTTTTAAAAATAAAATGGTTCAGTCCACATTCTGGAGCACCCAGAAAGTGACCTCACAAAAGTCTTTTCCCACTCACAACGTAAATACAGGTAAGTGTGTGCATACTTTCTTACCTATATTTGATTGTTTTTATCATCAGACTGACATCGTCAAGCTCAACCTTTCAGCACTGTTACATGCATAACTGATATAAACTATTATTTGGGGGAAAGCAAACAATTGTCTTGGGAAAATATATAATTTTTTTGTTTCCCTCATGCCATAGCTGCTCCATAACCTCTAGCTAATGTGGACTTGTGGCTACATTAAAGCTAAAACTCTTCAACCCTGTAACATTCAACCCCGGTAACAAAAAACACTGTTACGGGGTTGAATCATTGTTAACGGGTTGAAGGTTGGACTGTTCTTAGGCCAGCCAGCCAGCTATAAAAAGCAAACAATAACAAAGAAAAAAATGAAAATGCAAAAACGATTCCTTGTAGTAGACACGATGAAAAACACCCACACAGGAAGTTCTGCAGGATCGGCAGAACCAACACCAGCCACATTTCCTATGCCTCATTTTGCCGGCTGCGACCCTTTTGGGTTGTCCACCCCTCCCTTTCAGAGACCGTGACACATGCCAGTGCAGGTTACATGAAAACCTAGGCTTTCTGGCTGACAAGCTTTGTCAGCTTACAGTTATTGGAACTTCAAATTTAGAGAGCCTCACAGAACTTGTCTGCTGTGACATTGGCAGCAAGGCCTGCATGTATGGAGAATGTGAAGACTGCAAGAGCAGAAATGTTACCCTCTCAAACTCTTCAATATCAGGCAACAGTATGCCTATTACCGTGGACTGCGCAGCTGCATTGCCAATGATGAATGCCTTATCCACATTGACTTCTCTGAGAACTTTTCTTGTAAGTACAGTACTGAAATTCAGTCAGTACACTTTGGATCATCCCCACCAACAGGCCACACTGCACACCAGGGGTCATCTATGTTGGTGATACTGCATCAAGAGCCAACCTGCTTATACTCCATTCTCACCATCCAAGCACAAAGAGTCCAGCAGCCATATGGGAACATTGAAACCTGTACTGGACTATGTACAGACCACACATCCAGAGGTTTCTGTTGTGCACATGTTTAGTGATGGACCCTGTACGCAGTACAGACAAAAGGAAACTTTTTTTCTTTTCACAGTACAGAGCTTGACAAGAGAGGACTGAGAGGGAACTGGAATTTTTTGAGTCCAGTCACGGCAAAGGAGCACCAGATGGTGTAGGTGCTGCCTAAAGAGATCAGCAGACAACCTCATCAGCCATGGCCGGGACATCATCATATGCTTATGTAGCTATTTCCAGAGCCCTCTCCTCCGAGACGGACACCTCAATCAAATTGTATCTCATCGAAAATGAAGCTGTTGAGCAGCACTGCAAAAGGATGCCGTCCACCATCCATTCAGTCCCAGGAACCATGCGCATACCTCAGGTTCATCACATACTTTTGCTCGAGAGGGAGATATAACATATCGAAGATGTCAGCTGCATGTGCTCCCACCAATGGAAAAGCTTGAATGTGAATGCTGGAGAATACCAAGCATTTCAGCTTTGTTAGCAAAATCCCACTACTGTGTCACCAGCTACTGTGTCCCAAGGGCAGAAAACCAATCAAATTGGGTGTGTATCCCTGGGGTAATAGGGGAGTGGTGCGTTGCTCACCTATGACAAGGCATTGGTACCCGGGATAATCCTTGCCACAGATGAAACAAACCGTACAAGTCAAATGCATGCACACATGCTGGAAGAACCAAAAACAGGTTCTTTTGTGGCCTGTACAAGAGGATGATGTCTGTGGTATTGCATTTGACGATGTGCTTGAGCTCATCCCACCTCCTCAGCCCGTGACAGGACGTGATTCACGTCACATGCACATTCAGAAGAGATCTGGGACAGACTGCTTGACTGAAGGATGAAATGTTAAATAAAAATTGTAATTGGTAATAGTGAATTGTATGTTTATATAAAAAAAAAGCTAAATTTATTTTGAATGTCAACAATTACATTTATTGGTTAAAAGCGTAACTGTGTGTTAGTATTGTTACACAAACTGATTCCTGATTAAACTGATACAGCGTTCAGCCCAGTCATTCTTCATTTTTGTCCTCTCATAGGACAGATTATTTCTAACAATTGTAAAATATTATATACTTAATGTTTATGTTTCTCTCCTGTTGTTCATTTTAATTAATTAATTAAAGTCCATTTCAGTTTGATTAAATGTTGTGTCATTCATTCAACCCTGTTACAGTGTGTTCAACTCTGTTACAGTGTGTTCAACCCTGTTACTTGATATATTTTCATATATTTTTTGGAATAATAATAACAAATATTAGATAAATGTTTGTTGAACTGTATGCAAAGTTTGGAGGACAAGTAAGAAAATATAGGAAAGTCGTATCTAATGTTTAATGTTTAAAGTATATTTTTCAGGATTTATGAAGACCGCTTGTACAGTAAGTTGCAAATCCTACTTGAAAGTTAAATTATCATTATTTAGATTATTATAAATATATACTTACACAAAAAGTCATTCTACACAAGGGACAGGTGATTTACCTTGATTACTGGAAGAATTAGTTGTGAATATGTTTTTAAATTATACTCATATCAGGAATCAAAATTGGTCCGTTACGGGGTTGAATTTATAACAATCTTATGTGCCAAAGAAACTCCTAATAATGTTTGGGATTTCATGCCTAAGGTGGGAAAATGTATTTTCACAGAGGTTCAAATAGTCCTTCATCAGATGCAATGTTCAGAAACCCAATTTTTTGTGGTATATTTGTCAGTAACCAGAGAACCCAATGTGCACCGAATTCAGAGAATCACCCAACTACGCACAACCAAATGTATGCATTCCTCTATCAGCATGTTTTGAAGAAGCTGTTGAGTAACGCATTTCGGTGGTGAATGATAAATGATAACTAATAATATAATACATTTTATTTATAAGCGCTTTTACAAATACTCAAAGACACTTTACAATTTAATTGAATCCATCTTGGTGGCAAAGTTTAGTTTTATAAATTAATAACAGGAAAAAAAATCCCCCACTTACTGTTCTAATTGGGACAAAAGTGCTACTCAAATGTAGCCTATTGATTACTATTATACACCACTGGCCTTTGTATTTCCAGGCGAGGGATGAGTGCCCTCTTTTTGAATAAATAATACATGGTCAGCCCAATTAAACACACCTGCCTAATTTCCTGTGAATATATATTTTGACCTTTGTCATGTGTGTGTAATTTGTAAAAGGTAGTTAGGTCTATAAATATGTCAAGTTTCACAAAAAAGTCACGACAGTTTTGGTCGACTTTTAGGATTTTAATGTAAACCTTTTAAATTAGTATTAAGTCTTAGTTACAAGGCTAGGCAAATTATTTAATTTAACCCTTTTTTGTCTTTACAGACAGGTCCAACTTATGGACGAAAATTCAATGACAGGATACCTTGTCATCTGTGGGAGTTTAAAGCAGGTGAAGCACGAGTTGAAGGATTCTCAGGAGAGGTGTTCACCAGCCATATAATGAGCTGCGCCGCCAGGTAAGGTTCACCTACATATTAATTGTATTTTGTGAGGCAAAAAAGATGATTTTTGAAATTAGTGACCTCATGAAAAGTTTAATTTATACTTACAGTATATTTATCAGTAACTAATGTCCAATGTCCGTCCTTGCAGACGGCCCCGATCAGGACGGCCCACTCCATAACGTCCAGTTGTAAGAGATGAGTTGAGTTTTTTAAGATGGTTTTTATTGTTAATCAATTCTATGTTCCTTACCTTCCTCATCCCCCGCGACGTGCCGTTCCAAATGGCAGTCACCTCAAAGGTGTCAATGACCTCACACCTTTGAGATGACATTTTCATCTCGGTCGACAGGTAGGCGTTCACAATCTCAACAAAAATGATTCCAATTCACTTTCATATCAACAAGGACATTTTGGAATCAAAAAACAAGTTAGGTTAACCATTAACAATTCACTCTCCAACTCCTTCCCGGGGGCCAGGCTCTGGAGGTCGGCTGTAAAAAAATTGATACGGTCCAATTTTGGACTATATAATTTCTCCTTTGTTCCCAGTCCAGATTCGTTCAAGAACTGTAAATTCAAAATATGATAGTAATTTTAAAGACTGGATATCATTATTATACTCAATGTCACATAACTATGTACTGTTAGTTTGGCTGGGCTGCCTCACCCCTGGTAATGTCCCCGGTGGAGGGTCAGGGCTGGATGGTGGGGTCGGTGGTGGTGGAGGTGGTGGTGGAGATGGGGGTGGTCGGGAGGGGGAAGCCAGAGGAGAGGTGCCACCTTTTTTTGGCCTCATATTACTTCATATGTAGCTACCAATTACATCTTCAGCTACATCTGAGGTAATATGAGGCCACAAGGCCTAATTTAGGCCGTCATTCTCTACTATATCTAACTCTATCTCTTGCTTTCTATCTGACTCTATCTGACTATCTCTCGCTCTCTAACTATCTCTCGCTCGCTCGCCACTCTATCTAACACTATCTAACGCTCTCTATCTCTATCTCGCTCTATTCTCGTCTTACCGCTACCTACTCCAACATCATTGTAACATTTGCGCCAACCTTATATATAGTGCAGTAAGCTCCTCGTAGGTTGAAACCAAATAAAAGCAATTAATTGATTAGGTAATATCCACACACGCACTTTTTATGTGTCACTCCCATGCAAGGCCACCTTAACGCGCAGGCTTACCTGAGCTGAAGCCTCAGGGCCTACCAGGGACGTCCTTAAGTATTTTTTTATTTTTATGAGATGTTAAAAAACAACCTAGAATTATTATTATTATTGTTTTTTTTCATCAAGGAAATCGTCACATGCCTTCACTTAAGGTAATGAGCCAGAATATGAGTTGAAATGAATACTAATACAATTAGAAGTTGTCTTTAATTTGATTTAAAATTGTTTCAGAGAGCGCATTGATGGATACATTTTCTAACCTATTTACCTTGAGCTCACCAAATCATACCTACCCTTTTACTGTTTAGCTTATTTGAATTTTTAAAAAGGAGGACATCCTGAAGACTGAGGGGAGGGAAGCAGGAGGTCTTAAGGCAAGTAGAGAAAAGACAGTGAGCCAGAAAGCAGGCCCTGATAGATGCTCTGCAGTACTCTCTATTGTAAAAAAAAATGCTGATTTAAAGAACCACTTTAAGGATGTGATGAAAATAAAATTGGCACCCATGCACTTATTATGCTGCTACACCACATCAGGCGACCGAAGTGATAAGTGTTTTTGGCCATTTTCAAGAAGTGGAGGGAAACACAGCATTAGGTTTTGATTAACTGGATTTAAAGGCATCTTATTTTTGGAAACGCGACCAATGCATGGTCTTAACTACGGCAATAAAGTTGATCTGGTTGCCTTTCCGGTTTTCAGGAGGAATTTGTGAATATTACTACTACGGCGGAGAATTACCCTGTGGGTCAACGGCACAATGGAATGGAATTGCAGTTTGTTATATTTTTACCCAACAATGGTATGAGTTCAAATCCTGTAATGTATGTTTTGTTGATCTGAATATTCTTTGTGTCTCAACGTGATTCGCCTTGCGTCACTTTGATTTCCGAAGTCGCTGCTTTGCTTACAGAGACGATCTAGAGAAGGAGGACGACAACACCACATCAGCCGACCGAAATGATAGAATGAGTGCATAACAGTGTTTTGGGCTAGTTTCAAGCTATAGGGGGAACATTAGGTTTTGATTAACTGGATGTAAAGGCGTCATATTTTTGGAAACGCAACCAATTTATGGACTTAACTCTACATGGATAGTAGGGTCACAAGTTGATCAGGCTGCCTTTCGTGATTTCAGGCAGAGAATTTCTCTGTGGGTCTACGTACAATGGAATGGAATCCAACCTTATTATTTTCCCCCACAATGGTATGAGTTTGAATCCCGTAATGTATTATATTTTAAACATTAATTTTCCATTTATTTCGGCTTAGGACGGTTCTACGTGACAAGTTTCTTCCAAATGCACTCCAAATATGAAGGAGATGGGAATGTTTTTGACATTTTATTGAAAAACAAATCAAAGGGGCATTCGCAAGGACAGCTACGAGTCTGGTCCCGATTTCCAACAGCTGGAGTAGCCACGTCAACAAGCGACGCATTCGGCTCAGGGTCACCAGTTAACACGGTCACGAGTTGAACTGAAACACCGGCATGCTAATCAATTCCCCCGGACCCTAGCCAATAGACACAGGGAAGCTCTTATCTGCGTCACGGGTAGGAGATTCACACCCACCCCTCCTCCGCGGGGTCATTGCCATTTACCGTTGAAAATGAAAATGTTAATACCCGTAAAAAAAATAGTAGCGACCGATAAAAGATATCATACTTAATAGAAGAGTAACATAGTTTCATAATAGTTAATCATCTGTGAGATCTATCTTTTTAAAATGTGTGGCTTTTATAAACACGTTACCCTCTGGACCGTTGTTGAAACCACATTTACCACCTAGTGCTAGTGTTACCAACTCCTATAGTGTTTTCATATCAAAATATTGCTCTCGTCATGAGACAGACGCATTAAGAGGATTCATAGAATAATATATTAGTGAAACGTCCCTTTTAACACTTTAAACTTTCCCAGCATCTAACCATTAACACCTCATCTAGGCACACCCACACAATAATACCCACCCCACACCCAGGCATACAACCAGATAGTCACAAAAGCCAGACACTTTTTATTGCTGCATTGTATTGTATTCCTATCTCTCATCCTGGTTCCCACAGTATGATCCTCACCAACCTTTTGGCCACAGATCAACCCACCCATCCCCGTCTTGAGGTCATAATGTTCCGCATCACGCACCTGCAGACGTCCTGATAGCACCGTAAATGCCAGAGACTTTTATTGCTCTCTATTCCTATCTCTCATCCTGGCTCCTACCAGACTTAAGGCACAGATTAAACCAGCCTGTTAACCCCACACACACACACACACACACACACACACACACACACACACACACACACACACACACACACACACACACACACACACACACACACACACACACTAAGGTCAGTCTTGTGCTTGGACATCACATAAGGGGCCACTCACACTAGGGCCGCGGCCCCGTGCCCGAGCTCATTTGCATACTAAAGTCTAGAACGTTTGGCTAGTGTGACCATGCCATCCGTATTCCAGCACGGAACAGCCCCTTGGCCACGGCACACTTGGGAGAGGTGTGCCGTGGCCAAAGTACAGATGCTATTGAGATGACACGACGAGGATACGCAACGTGAGCTGGATGACGTAGTCCTTGCGCGACCCTTCTTTCTTTATAGCTCCATGCCCTTCTTCCCCACAACAATCATTTTAAACAATGGCGGCAAGCGGTTCACGAGTGGGTTTACGTTGGTGGGATAGTGAAGCGAGTGTTCACTTGAAATTTGGAACGACGACAGCATTCACGTTGTTGTTCTCCATTGTTGTTATGGCGGCGAGGACGCTTGGTGATGACGTATTTTATGTATTACGACGTGATGACGTATTGTATGAAGGGACAATCGTGCCCAGGCCACGGCCTTTGGAGCAGTGTGACCACGGGCCAGCGGGGGGAGTGGGAAGGGTGGGAATCGTGCTGAATCTTCCTGCAGCACGGAACAGCCAAACTTGCCTATTGTGAGTGCGCCCTAAGAGTAGTCAAGTATTCAAGTTGATTTCAAATCTTTCCCTTCCACAGGGATGGTTTGCCGGCAGAACCCTGGCTGTCTCTCAAGTCACCACCAAGTACTTTCTTTGGGTGGATGACAACTTTCTATTCACTGAGAAAACAAAGATAGAGGATTTGGTGGAGGTGATGGAGGCAACACCAGAGTAGCAGTTGGTGAGAATCATATTACTGATTGAGCCATTTTCACGTTATGAATAAAGCATGGAGTAGGTGTGAATTTTATAATTTCTCTCATTATCCTTCTTAGGCTGGGGGTTCGGTTTCTGGAAACCAGTTCTACTTCTCCATCGCCTATGAGGAAGGCGATGGTGTTACTGGAGGCTGCATGGACAGGAAGTCCAACGTAAAGTTCCAATCACTACCAAATTACCCACAATGCTCCATAGTCAATGGGGTGGTCAACTTCTTCCTGGCTCGTACTGATGCTGTGAATCGAGTGAGATTTGACCCCAAGCTAAAGAGAGTGGCACATTCAGGTATGTTCCCGGCCACATCCATGACATGTAGTCCTTAGGGTTTGTGTACATGCATCCACAATGAATGAGAATGGGGAGTTTTCTTTTTGCTTCACTGGTTGATACATGTCAATCCAAAGTAGGTCTTCAGTCTTTAAATACTAGCTACCAACACAGCTATTATAGAGGGAGCTATACCGCTGCTGGATGTGAAGTTACCTCATCTTTGGAGCAGTTGCACAAGAACTAAGGCTACACGACATGACACGCAAGGCTGAATCTCCTTTAATTTTTGCATAAATTAAAGATAGGTGTTGTTTCAATTCAGCAGGCAAAATATATTGCATAAGTAACATATTTCTGGCTTTGAGGTATCAGATGAATTGGACAGCAGTGCTTAGTGTTGGTAGCTATTGTGAAATGGGAAGCAGGTCTTTCATGAATATTTCCTTTTTCAATATGCCATAATAAGTGTCCGCTCGTCCACCGTCGTCAACCACTATAAACATGACAAATCATTCAGTTGTCATGTTGTGTCGTGGCAATTTCTTTGTCTTCGGAGTTCCTACCGTTCCTATCTCAGATATTTGTCGTCTTAAGGCAGATGAGATAATGGTACAAACGACTCACAATACTTGTGTACAATTTATGGTCATATATATTTGTAAAGAATAATACAAAACAAAAAACGCATCATAACATGCATCAACAAATAATAACAACAGACATACAATATTAATCGGAGGCCTCAGATGGGAGTTCGCCCTGCGTCTATCAGAAGGCTCGCAGGGAGAAGTCCACTGAGGGGTTAGAGTAATGAGTTCTTATTCATTTCTGGTTGGGCTCTGTAGGGGAGCCGCCCCCTCAATCCACCAAAAGTCTTTGTTTAACCAGATGGTAATCTTTTGATTGAAGCTCTCCAAGATGTCATAAATACAGGTTTGCGGCCTTGCCTTATGACCCCTTCATTACCTCCGCTGCCCAGGGGACAGAGGAGCAGGCTCATGACGAAAGGTCTGGGTTATATATACGAGAACAGTTACATCAAAGGAGAGGAGAGGAACGGGCCGACAACTGGAGGCTATCACTCGGAACATCCAAGGTTCACACTTTGGTTGACCTTCTGCAAACTGAGCAGGCAGGAAAGATTTGCATCATAAGAACTAACAAAAACAAGAAGTTCATACATAAAGAAAATACAACACAACACAACATGCAGATTTTTCAACACACAGATCACACACAGAATGGTAAACTAAAGTTAAAGATAAGAAAACATAACAACATGTAAATTTTCCATCACAGTTGTCACTGGTGTGAGGACTTGTGGTTCCATAATGGGGCAGATATCCAAATATATACTGCCTGGACCTGGATCATTATCATTCACCTCACTTTTTCTGTTGATTATTTTTAGTTTTTCCGTTATATTGCTCCCCCGAGAGTACAAGACGTTTTTGATGTACGCAGGAAGCACTCCTGCTACTTTATTATTCTCCTTAACATCCAATAATTGTTGTCGTTTTTTTTTTCTCTATAGAATTCTTCATGGATGGTCTTGGCCAATTGATAGTTGCTTCGTGTGGCCATGTTTCCATTGACCATCAGCCGAGAGAGGCCAATGCTCAATATGGTCGGTTCAGACACCACCCGGAAAAAGATTGATTGTGCAGTATAAACTACAGCTGCACTACTACAAAAACCATCTACAATGTATCCACTACGGATAGGAAGAATCCCGACGGATCCATACGCTCTAAGAGAAAGTTACCTTCCAGTACTATGCAGGTTTTCCCATAAACATCTACTTTTGGCTTGAGTTGTTGCTACAGTAATAACTCAATCCTTTTCAGGGTTAGGTTTAGGTTGTGTACATATATATATATATATGTACTGTATATGTATATATGTACTGTATATGTATATATATATGTACTGTATATGTACCCGGTCGGGCCCAGCCCGAAGGAGCGACGTGGGCCCGCCTTCCAGTAGGCCCACCACCCGCAGGAAGGACCATGAGGGGTCGGTGCCGTGTGTTTTGGGTGGCAGCCGTGGGCGGGGGCCCCGGCGACCCAAACCCCGGACAACGACTCTGGCTTTAGGGACATGGAATGTCACCTCGCTGGGGGGGAAAGAGCCTGAGCCCGTGCGGGAGGCTGAGTGGTATCGACTAGAGATAGTCGGGCTCACCTCCACGCACAGCCTGGGCTCTGGAACCCAACTCCTTGAGAGAGGCTGGACTCTCTTCCACTCTGGAGTTGCTCACGGTGAGAGGCGGCGAGCTGGTGTGGGCTTGCTCATAGACCCCCAGCTCAGCCGCCATGTGTTGGAGTTCTCCCCACTGAACGAGAGGGTCGGGGATAGGTCTCTCACTGTTGTCTCGGCCTACGGGCCGAACGGCAGTGCAGAGTACCCGGCCTTCCTGGAGGCCCTGGGAGGGGTGCTGGAAAGTGCTCCAACCGGGGACTCCATCGTTCTGCTGGGGGACTTCAATGCCCACGTGGGCAGCGACAGTGTTACCTGGAGAGGTGTGATTGGGAGGAACGGCCTCCCCGATCTGAACCCGAGCGGTGTTTTGTTATTGGACTTCTGTGCTAGCCACAGTTTGTCCATAACGAACACCATGTTCAGGCATAAGGGTGTCCATCAGTGCACGTGGCACCAGGACACCCTAGGCCGGAGGTCAATGATCGACTTTGTAGTCGTGTCATCTGATCTCCGGCCATATGTCTTGGACACTTGGGTGAAGAGAGGGGCTGAGCTGTCAACTGATCACCACCTGGTGGTGAGTTGGATCCGCTGGCAGGGGAGGAAGCTGGTCAGACTTGGCAGACCCAAGCGGTATTCGTGAGGGTCTGCTGGGAACGGTCTGGCAGAATCCCCTGTCAGGGAGGTCTTCCAACTCCCACCTCCGGGAGAGCTTGGACCAGATTCCGAGGGAAGCCGGAGACATTGAGTCCGAATGGACCATGTTCTTCCACTTCCATTGTTGACGCGGCGCCGTCCGGAGCTGGTGGCCGTAAGGTCCCTCCGGCGCTTGTCGCGGCGGTAATCCCCCGAACCCGGTGGTGGACCCCGGAAGTTAAGGGATGCTGTCAAGCTGAAGAAGGAGTTCTACCGAGCCTGGCTAGCTCGGGGGACTCCCGAGGCAGCTGATGGGTACCGGGCAGGCCAATCGGACGGCGCAGCCCCGGGCAGTCACGGAAGCAAAAACTCGGGTCTGGGAAAAGTTCGGGGAGGCCACGGAGGAGAACTACCGGTCGGCCTCAAGGAAATTTTTGTCAAACCATCCGACGCCTCAGGAGGGGGAAGCAGTGCTCCGCCAACACTGTTTACAGTGGAGGAGGGGAGCTGTTGACCTCGACTGGGGATATCGTCGGACGGCGGAAGGAATACTTTGAGGATCTCCTCTATCCCACTGGCACGCCTCCCGTCGAGGACGCAGAGGCTGAGGATTCAGAGGTTGATTCATTCATCACCCAAGCTTGAAGTCACTGAGGTAGTCCGGAAGCTCCTTCAGTGGCAAGGCACCGGGGGTGGATGAGATCCGCCCTGAGTACCTCAAGTCTCTGGATGTTGCAGGGCTGTCGTGGCTGACACGCATCTGCAGCATCGCGTGGCAGTCGGGGACAGTGCCTCTGGACTGGCAGACCGGGGTGGTGGTCCCTCTCTTCAAAAAGGGGGACCGGAGGGTGTGTTCCAAGTACCGGGAGATCACACTCCTCAGCCTCCCGGGGAAAGTCTATTCCAGGGTGCTGGAGAGGAGAATTCGGCCGATAGTCGAACCTCGGATTCAGGAGGAACAATGCAGTTTTCGTCCTGGCCGTGGAACACTGGACCAGCTCTACACCCTCCGCAGGGTGCTCAAGGGTGCATGGGAGTTTGCCCAACCAGTCCACATGTGTTTTGTGGACTTGGAGAAGGCTTTCGACCGTGTCCCACGTGGCATCCTGTGGGAGGTGCTCCGAGAGTATGGGGTCAGAGGCCCTCTGCTGAGGGCTGTACGGTCCCTGTATGACCGGAGCAGGAGCTTGGTTCGCATTGCCGGCAGTAAGTCAGGCCTGTTCCCGGTGCGTGTTAGACTCCGGCAGGGCTGCCCTTTGTCACCGGTTCTTTCATTATTTTTATGGACAGAATTTCTAGGCGCAGCCAAGTGCCGGAGGGGGTACGGTTCGGGAGCCACTTGATTTCATCTCTGCTTTTTGCAGATGATGTGGTCTTGTTGGCTCCCTCGAGCCAGGACCTTCAGCAGCTGGGATGAGAATCAGCACCTCTAAGTCCGAGGCCATGGTTCTCGACCGGAAAAAGGTGGCTTGCACCCTCCAGGTCGGGGGAGAGTTCCTGCCTCAGGTGGAGGAGTTTAAGTATCTCGGGGTCTTGTTCACGAGTGAGGGGAGAACGGAGCGCGAGATCGACAGGCGGATCGTGCGGCGGCCGCAGTAATGCGGTCATTGTATCGGTCCGTCGTGGTGAAGAAGGAGCTGAGCCGAAAGGCAAAGCTCTCGATTTACCGGTCGATCTACGTTCCCACCCTCACCTATGGTCATGAACTCTGGGTCATGACCGAAAGAACGGGATCCCGGATACAAGCGGCCGAAATGAGTTTCCTCCGCAGGGTGGCGGGGCGCTCCCTTAGAGATAGGGTGAGGAGCTCTGTCACCCGGGAGGAGCTCGGAGTAGAGCCGCTGCTCCTCCACATCGAGAGGAGCCAGCTGAGGTGGCTCGGGCACCTGTATAGGATGCCCCCTGGACGCCTCCCTCGTGAGGTGTTCCGGGCATGTCCCACCGGGAGGAGGCCCCGAGGAAGACCCAAGGACACGCTGGAGTGACTACGTCACTCGGCTGGCCTGGGAACGCCTTGGGGTCCCCCCGGAAGAGCTGGAGGAAGTGTCCGGGGAGAGGGAAGTCTGGGGATCCCTGCTCCGACTGCTGCCCCCGCGACCCGACTCCGGCTTGTAACGGCTAAACACACTCACACCTGGTGGTATAAAACCTTTAAACCCACCCACATGTGAGCTACCTTAAACCCACCACCATGCTCTGTCCCTGCTCAGTCTGGTGGTCCACTGCACACATGACCAGAGTCCTCGCTCCCAGGCAGTCCGCCTCCCCAACCCCACCCAACACCATAAATAGAAATATGAACGATGCTCGGGTACTCAGCTGTGGAGAAGTTAACAAATCCCCTCTCACAACTATGCCCTGAGCTTACTACAATTAGGAAATGCAATAATTTTGCATCCCTTTCTAATGGATGCTTTTTAATTGATCAAATCAGGCAAAATATTTAATCTCAATCACAAAAGGAACCTATAAACCACCTATAAAGACAAGAGCGATTAATATCATGTCAGAGTTTATTTTACTTTACTCTGAAACTCTGGAAAAAATGTGTGAAGCCTCAGCTTTTCCACCTGTGTTTTAGATACTCTGCCCACCAACTTCTAAATATCTGCTCTTCACCTCTTGACAGCTGCTTCAAATCATCAATACATCGTTCCAGACTGGCTCCTCCGCTAAATCATTGAAAACGGCGGTTGTCAAGCCCCTACTTAAAAAGAAAAATGTGGATGTCTCTATCTTAAAAGACATCAGGCCAATATCCAACTTACTATTCATTGGCAAAGTCAAGTCATTGTCAAAAATAATATTAATCAACTAACCACATTTCTGAAACTTAATAATTTCTTTTATATTTTCCAAATAGGTTTCCGTTTTAATCACAGTACTGAAACAGCTCTGATTAAGGTTATAAATGACATACGTGAAGGGATGGACTGGGAGAAAAATCTGGCCCAGGACTTTGGGATGGAGAGGCCTTTCATGAGACCGCGTGTGTAGAATTGTGCCAATGTGTAATATAATAGAAACTAACTTAACCCATGCGTATGTGCTTTGCAAATACATGTCAATTTTGGGATGTGTGTGTGGTTAGAATTATGTGAGGATCACAGGCAACTATTTTATAAGCAATCTTGTCCATGTAAAACATATTGGAAATACCATTTAGCGAAAGGGTGAAAAGTTTCCAAATAGTGGCTTTGCATGGGCAAACAATACTGAGCAGAAGATAGTCTTTGTTGCAGCATGTGAGCCACTTTCTGTTAATACCATCATAGATTTCATACCATCATTGGTTTCATAGATGCGCAGAGCTCCGTTTCGCACTGTTTGCGATTATCCCGCAGGCCAGCCCAAGTCACTCCTTTTTATTTATTTTTTCTTAAAAAACAATAATAACAATAAAAAACAGGAAAAATGATGGCCGGCCGGCCCGGCCTGAAACCGTCCAGCCGTTCAGGTAATCTCCCGGACCTCCCGATCGCCAGCCGCCCCTGCATACGTGTATATACTGATGCAGCCAAAACATCAGTCCTTGTAATGCTGGACTTTAGTGCAGCATTCAACACTGTCGATCACAAAATACTGGACACATGGTTGGTTTATCAGGTGCTGTTATAAATTGGATAACTTCCTTTCTACGAGATAGAAGCTTTTTTGTGGCCATTGGCAAGTGTGCCTCAATATAGACAGCCATGACCTGTGGTGTCCCCAAGCCTCCATCCTGGGGCCACTGTTGTTCAACCTCTACATGCTCCCACTTCGAACAATCATAAGCAATACCTGGATATCCTACCATGGTTATGCTGATAACCCAGATCTACTAAGCACTGTCCCCAATTGACTATGGTCCCCTTGAATCCCGATGTCATTGTATTGAACAAATTAACAACTGGATGTCTCTGAATGTCCAAACAAAACTGAGGTAATCATTTTTGGTAAAAAAAAAACACTCTGCGCCAGTTGCAAACTGGCAACGACACATGTGCCAGTGATTAAGTCAATTGCGCCAGATGCAAGATAGGGCCCTTTATCTCCAGTAGGCTTGACTACTGCAATGGCCTTTTTAAAGACCTCCATAAAAAAATCATAGAGAAACTTCAACTGATACAAAATGCAGCAGCCAGAATTATCACAAAAATAAAAAGAACCAACCATATTACCCCAATACGAAAATCCCTACACTGGCTCCGAGTTTATTACAGAATCATTTTCAAAGTGCTGCTGCTGGTTTACAAATCTTTAAATGGGATAGGACCTGACTATATATCTGACTTGCTTCAGTGATACATACCATCAAGACCACTGAGATCACAGGAACAAAATTTGCAGATCAAAACAAGGCGAACCGGCTTTTAGCTTTTATGCTGTGTGTCTATGGAATTCACTTCCTGAACACATAAAAAGTGCCCCAACTGTTCCCAGTTTATTAATTGCCTTTTGCTATCTGCCGACTTACAGTCTGTTGTACCCTTTTACGATTTTTTTAAGATATGCCTATCTGCAATTTTAACCTCCCTCTGAATACTTACTTTATATATTATATATATTTTTACACTATGATTACAGTATGATTTTTTTTATGCTTGCACATTTCATTGTATTTTTTATTTTCATCTCATCTCATTATCATCCACTCATCCGGGGTCGGGTCGCGGGGGCAGCAGCTCAAGCAGGGGGCCCCAGACTTCCCTTTCCCGAGCCACATTAACCGGCTCTGACGGGGGGATCCCGAGGCATTTTTTATTTTACGTTTTAAAAATTGTTATTATCATGTATTTTGTTAAGCACTTTGAGTTGTACTTGTGCATGAAATGTGCTATATAAATAAACTCACTTCTGATAAAAACTTACCTTACCTATCTGATAACCTACTTTTCCAAGAGTTTACTTAAGCAAATTGCCTCACTTGAGATATTGAATACTCAAAAGAAGTAGACTTCCTCAATGTTGTAATAAAATATATTTTTATTATATGGCTTAATAAAAATGATACCATAGCTCGCCCTTCCCTGTATGTGTCTTAACAGGACTAGCCTGGCTGAGAGGAAATGGACAGCGTCTATAGCACAGCGTCGGATTCCACCGCTACTTCTCCCCTTCCAACTAGGAAACTAGGCAGTATGGCTCTTTCTGTGGAAAATTGTAAAGAACTTTGCTTACAGCATTTGCTGAGGAAGAAAGATGTTCTTGCACTATTTCGGATGGACACCGCTGCTGCTTCCCGGGGTTAGCCCCACCCTAGACGATTGTGATTGGTTAAACAAATAAATAAAAACAGGCCAGGATTGTATGGTTCAGTGTTGTGTGGATCCAGTTTTCAGCTCAGAGCGTGCTAATCCTCCAGTCGGCGCGCATACAAGCAGAACGGATGGTGGCCTGTCAGTAGATTAGACACGTCGTCATCGAAGAAGTCAGGATAACAGGAACGGAAACCGAGGCAACAGAAAGGTGAGAGGGAGAAAAAGCGTTGTCAAATTTGAGCTTATGCCTTCTTAAAGATTGTGGGATTTCCTAAATTGATTTATCGCCACATATACCAGAACCACGTCATTCATTTTTTGTTCTATCAACATATTTGGCATATTTAGGCTATGAGTGGTGTTATGGTTTGAATCAATGAGCAAGGCATAATAATATTTTGGCAGTCTGATTGAACCGAGGCATGTTGGGAAAACAGACAACAACAGACAGGTTGTGAGCCAAAAAGTATAAATATTCAAACAGTCCTTTTTCATTTTAGCACGGCTAAGTACTCGCTCCCTCACTCAATCACTCTCAACACACTTCTCCTTGTGTTTAACAGGTATCACTACAGGTCGCCAAAGGTGTCCTCAGTCTAGGGAGGCCAAGTGAAGCACAAAGTGTGTCGAAGGTGATTCATGAACTCCATCACTTCAATGTGTAACTAAACCACTAATGTTGGGCCAGTTACTTCAAAAGAGTAATGCATTATTTATGACTTGTTACTGTCGATTCAAAGTAATTAGTTACATTTACAATATTACTGTCTTTGAATTGTAGAGCATTACATGACTTTATTACATTTACTTTTGCATTACTTTCACCAAAATAACAGGAAATATGGATTTGGTGTTCTCAATAGATCTTCTTGTGTTCAATGCAGCTCATTACACAGCAGGAGGTGATGTAGTATGGCATAATGACTGAGCTAGGCTTAAGGCTAACAAAAGTACAATGTAATGGTCCCAGTTATGGCTCATGGTGCAATACATTTTATAATGGAAATACTGTAACGTTAGGTATACATATTAAATCAATAGAGCTAGAGCCTACTACTGTAGATTGTTTGTCTAGGATGAAATAGAGTGGTTTACACTGACATTTTGACAATTGGTCCTGTCTCGTATTTTGCTCATTTCGCCCCTGCCTGCTTTATAATGGCTGGCTATGGGCATTCACAAAACTGTCCTTAAAACAACCCTAAACGGTCGTTTTCAGAAATGTGCCACTCACCGAGCGGTTACTGGTGTTGGTTGATGTTCCAAATCAAGTATCGTAGCGAAATACAGTTTCTGTCATGCCATTTTGTAAATCCAATGATTTTGGTTCGAAGACTCATTGCTCCATGACCGGAAACGGAAAGGTTGGGCTGGTTGTAGTCCTTTTGCTCCGTTCTAGCCCTACTGTTGATATGGAGAACCGAGCGAAAAGACTACAACCAGCCCCCCTGGACTCTGCTGCTGTAAGAGGAAGGAACCTTTGCGCAGATTTTTTCCCCCTCTGCGAATCTCGCAGTGTTGGCGAATTTGTATAAAAACAACACACAAGTTGATTTTGGGTTTAAAATGCATTGTAACCAGTTGCAACTGGTCATTAGGGGCAAGTGGGGCTCGGCCCCACCTACTCTCACAAGAGAAAAAGAAAAGAAAAAAAAAAGAAAAAAGATATATATAAAAAATATAATATAATTTTTCTAATATATATATTTAAAAAATAATCTCCGCAGAAAGTACTGTAAAATAAAAAGTTTGGCGCTTTAATTTAATTTTTAGTCAACCCTGGCTTGATTCTTCCAGCTGCGTTTGTCTGGAGGGGCAAGACGTGAGGTGGGAGGTCACTCAGGTCATGACTAATCACATGCTTCACCCTACAGCCAATGAACTGTGAAAAACGAAATGGCGCTGTAGTGGGATGAACCATATATGTCCATGGCGGTCCCGGTGGGGCTAGCCCCACCAGAAGTAAAATAACCTCTGTCCACTTCAACAGAGAAACACTCTGAGCATGTGCATTTCAATGTTTCAAGTCCAATACACGTTACATTGGGCTGGTGGGGCTAGAACGTTTTAGCCACCTACCGACAAAATAAAAGAAACAGCAATACTATGCTAAATTTGCGACCAGCACAGAAAAATATGCTTTTATGCTGCACTAGTGGGTTGTCTATGAAGAAAAAAACAATAGTAAGATAAAAAATTGTCACTGTTGCACTTTCAGGTTTTCCTCACCATCTAACAGCGCAGACATGTTTGCAAAAGCTACTGCAAAATTTGTAGAGGAAGTGGATTCAAATCTGATGCCAGCATCGAGTTGCAATAAATCAATTGAGTTGTTGTCAATCGTGATGAAGCAACCGGTTCGCTTGCCGTTTCAGAAAACCAAATATGGTGTCACTCCTTATCGCCTTACTGAAATATTACAGGGTGACACCCTGAAACCGCCAGGTAAGCATAACTCACAATATTCTCATTTGCAGTTAAAAATGTTTTCTTTGTTGTTATGCCAATCTTTGTTTTGTTTCTAATAACTGCATTTTGGTGCCTACTGTACAACGTCAAAAGACGTCACAGTGACAGACTGTTCGCAGTACACTGAACGTGGGAGTGCCAAAAACCAGGCAGGCGTCACGGCTGAAGCGCATGACCTGGCTCAAATCACCATGGTACATGAACGCACTTCAGAGCACGATATTTCCTTTGGCAACTTGAAGAAAGAAGATCTAAATTTGCGGAAGTTACATGAAGTTTTCAAAGACAAGTAAGATGTCTCCTATCAGGACGTTATCACCTTTCAACTTTGTTCCTTCTTGAAAGTGCTGGATGAAAAAACACTTGGTTGATTACTAACATGGATCTTGTGTTTTCCTTTATTTTTGGTTTGCATTTTTAATTATTATCAATCCTGTTTTAAATGCAAAATAATGAGTTAAAACATCTTTGCGCGACACTTCCCCCTCTCCTGGCTAGGCTCATCAACATGGATCACCAATGGTTCAAGAATGATTTAGGGAAAGGCTTGACTGTGTGCGGACTGGTGACGCAGAGGATTGTGACAACTCAGACATCCACAATTAGTCAGAGTTGCCAACAAGCAAACACTGTAGGAGCCAAGATTGGGCACATGGCCTTTAAGGTATGTGGGATACACGGAGGGGCTAAATGCTAGAGTGATTTCTATTTGGAAATATAATACATATTCATTCAAGGGCTTAGAGCGTTGTGTATTCTCTATTGAGGATTTGATTAAATGGAACTTATAGCAAAGTTAGAGATGTTCCGATACAAGTTTTTTTTCCTTCCTGTTACTGATCAGATTCCTGAACTTGACTTGGCCGATACAGCATCAAGCATTGTAACTACTAATAGTACTTGTTCCTATTGAAGGGTTCTCTAAGCAAATGTGTAGTCAGTTCACCTACTGTGGACAACATTTATTTCAGAACTAGATTATTTAAACAACTATTATTAGGAATATATATTTCAGTGTACAAAACATAACCATGGGTACTGCAGTCCAAATTCAGAATAATGGAGAGTTGCCCCAACCGCGCCCCCCCCCACACACATTACTCTACTTGACACTATTCGACACCAAAGTGACGAATTCTACACTGTTGATCAGCTACTGTATACGTTTTGAAATTTATAAAACAGCTTTTGTACAGAAGTCCATTGGATTCAATATTAGATATAAATAATAAAATATGGCTGTGAAACAAATAATTGATAATATATTAATAAGTCAAAACATAGTACTTTTTTTAATGACTTTCATTTAATAGCATGTTTCCACTGATGTAATTTTATGATATCGTACAATACATTTTTTAGGTGTGGCTGCCTCATGATTTATAACCCCAATATCAATACGCATTACCCTTTCCTTAAGCTAATGTTCATTTATTTTCAGATGGGCCTTAATGCGAAGGCAGGCGTATCCAAAGGAAGAACTTCATGCCTGACTATACAACCAAACACGACCATTGCTTACGAGAAACAGGAACTAAAAGTGTACCCAGACGGAGTCTTTGGTGAGGGAATGTACATATTATTATTACAATGGTTGAAGTTCTGCAAAGAGCCACAACAAAATATTTTTGTTATGTCATTGAAAATAAACTGCTATGATATTTTCTCTGCCTCCCTTGAGAACTGAATCTGGCACGAGGCAAATTTAAGGAGTGCCCCTCGATATCGGTGATTATGCATTATGGCCGGGCAGGCACCTGGCTAAGCAAAGGGTAATCTATGGACTTGCTTGTATAAATACTGAAACGTCTGTATTCACTGGTTCACAAAATATTGGCTGATGTGTACGTTATAATTGACATCTTAATATCTGGTCCCATACCCTAGTTTACAAACAAGCAGTGAACAATTTGTGACTGAGAGGACAAGCTTTTGCCAGATAGGCTGATCTTTACGTGATAGCAACTAAGTTTAATCAAAGCTAACAAGGAGTGTCAGAATGCCGATGCATGATAACTGAAAATTGAATTGAATGAGTTTGAACCACTACTTATCTTGTGATTGCAGCTTTTTTTGAATAGTGGTCTATTACAATCAATTTCAGGACGTTGCCGAAGCTTGAGTTCCCTAGTAGCTTTGGTTTGGCTTTGTCTATTGCGAAGTCTCAAAGCAAGTCGTATCAGGAAACTCTCTGCGGCTGACCGTAGCACTCATTGATTCAGGTTTCCATGAGGGCAAGTGTCGCGTTCGCCATCTACTGAAGAAGGTTGGGCCGGTAAAGAGTCTCCAGTCATTATGTATGCCGTCTCGGTGTAGTGCTACTATACCTGGACCCGCAGCGGCTCTAAACTCTTAGACTCGCATAAACATTCAAGATCTCTGGCAGACGTACTTCATCACTCCACAGGTTTTGGAAGCCATGAGGAAAGTGTGAAACTGACAACACATGAATAGAAAAACAGAGAACGATCAGAAAGATTCTCACTTGTACTTCATCTCAAA
>OLKM01003907.1:16877-27984 GCA_900291075.1 Melanogrammus aeglefinus | reverse complement strand
CAGAGAGCATGTGCAGCAAACCATATGCATATCTGTTAGACGCGATCACACTGCCAATCAATTGCAGGTCACAGCACAGGGGCCTTCCTCCTTCTGATTTAAACTCAAGGAACTTCTCTCCTAAATAAGGTTACTGGCCTCAGGGTTTGACACTTACGGTTTTGGCCCGGCTTGCCCGGCGGCAACTAAAAATCAATATTTGGGCCCAAATCGAGATATTTTCTGGTTGCCCGACAAAGGCAAGTGCATTTTTTAGGTTTGTTCACCTAGCATATTCCATACCCAATATTTAATGAGTTTTCTAAAAACTGCCAAAGCACACCATTTCTCTTCCGTTAAAAATCCACACCAAAATAGATATATCTTGCAATTGATTCAGCGTGCTGTCTTTTTCTTCTTTCGGACAGCGATTTACAGACACACAGCGCCTACAGAGCCGAACATAGCCCCTCTCCTAGTCACTCACTTGCGAGTGTGGTCTCTGGCCGCTCGCTCTCGCGCCAGTGGATCTTTCGGCCACCTAGTCCCTAAGACTGGTGTTCCTATTCCAATCGTCTTTCAAGAAGTACTAATACCCCTTGGACATTTAACATTTACATTTGCATAAAACTCAGAGAAACATGAGGTCTACACGTATAACCCTGGGCGATACGCTTTAATAGTATGCAAGCGGTGGACTGAAATCACTCATTAGCACGATGTGACCAATTTTGGATATATAAGTAAACAAGAAGTTATTATTTTTAAACACGTCACTATGTGGAAGCTAACATTCAGCTTTCAGTTGAAGCTTAGGATAGTTACTTGATGTTCTCCCACATTAGGCCAGGTGCCCTGGCAAAAAAGGAGGGCCCGTTTCTATGATTTCTTGATTTTAAGTTTGGGGCCAAGTGAACATCACGATTCGGGCCAATGTCGAACACCATGACCCTGTACCCTCTTGCCGATGCGGCAAGCCTTAAGATGGCTGCTTCTTGAAACCCTCTGTTGTCATCAAACCCCCGCGCGGCCTCCTCTGCATGTAATTAGCACGGTGAAACGCAGGACCGAGCCGAGCGGTGCTTCACTCCTATCTCCTGCGTGTCATGCCTGTTCTCACTGCCCCCAAGAGGTGTTAGCTTTCACCCCACCATCATCCACTTCGTTTAAACGACAGCTTAAAAGGCTAACTCGCTAAGCAAAAGTAAAAGTGTAAGCCATATATCACCTCACCCAGTCTTTCTGCGAAGGCCTCTTCTCTCCATGCGCTGGCCCTGCCTCCTGCCCTGTTTAAAAGGACTTCCTCATCAACACAACCTGAATACAAAATATATAGAATGAAATAGTGCAATGGTGTTATAGTATCCTTCACGACAGATTTTCTTCCCAGACCTGACTGGGGGTTCACGGAGTCACTGCGGATAACGATGACTTTACACGAGGAGTCGCTTATGGTAGCGCCGTTGTTATTACAAGATAAGATGGTACTTTATTGTCATTCGGAAACACTTCTCCACATATTACGAAATACACTTCTGATTAATAGATAATTCAACAGGTACAATCAAATCATTTAGAAACACCATACTAGCACATCAAAAAATATACTAAATAACTATTTCCAAGTGACTTAGACTACACACTTGTTGTGATAACTGTACTGCACGTATACTATGTCAAAAGAGATGCTCAAGAACACTACAGTAATTTTGTCCATGGCGTTTGCGCCATGCTTTAATCCACAATGATTGACCCATTGGACTATGATTGGACCCATATAATCCAAACATAGTCCAAAAGGAACTGGTTTCATTTTACCCAAAAAGAGCCACTGGTTAGTCTTCATTTAAAATCCATGCTCTAATATTGTGTTAACGCTTACTTTTATTGCTGTCTAGTCCAAATACAATTTAGCCTTCGCAGGAGAGGAATGAAGCGGTTGCAGAGACCCGTAGAGCAGGTAGACTGCTGTAACATGTTTGGATGTATTAAAGTTGGGAAAAGGTGGATATATACAAAGCCTTTGTTTAACTGTAAGAAACCCCGCAGAGGCAAAAAGTAGGTTTACCACGGTTGTATTGGCGCGCAAACGCCACAAAAACTGATCTTTGGTTGCACTGGCAAATAGTTACATTCATATATTTGGTCTTTAGAAGGTGTTCTTTCATAATCTGGCTGGGCTGAGTCTTTGAAACTAAGAAACTCTAGTTTGTTTAGGCCATTACACTATTGGTATGTCTAACTTTAACACCTAATTGCGCTTGCTGTTGTTTGGCGCTGTTGTTAGTTTTAGAATAAAGGTCATTGAGGATAGTTTTCAATAGTAGTTGATTTGGTGCGGCGGGAGCTATGGCGTACCTGAGTATACCCTTGCTGCATTTAAAGGGCTTAGATATTATTACTCAGGACCCTGCAACGAAGACCCGGCCGACCCAACAAAGACTAACGGGCAGTCTCTCCCTGTGGGCATGTTCCGCGGGGAGACAAAGGACTTCAAGGAACGTCTCTGTCCGAAGGCAGCTCCCCGGGAAAACACATAAGACTGAACGGGGAGTCTCCCCCTGTGTCTGAGCCCCTCGAAGAACCGACCAGCAGAAGCACCCTACTGTAGCTATGTGTCATTTATTAATTTACATTTTACAATTTAGGGCATTTAAGCAGACCGCTTTTATACACAAATCGACATTACAATAAGTACATTTGTCATAAAAGAACATGTGTCGTACTTCAACATATTCGTCAAAACGCCACCTCCTCTGCTCGGATGCAGCAAACCCATCCAATCTTGTTGCAAATCCACGACCCTTGCGCTACACTGTAGCTTGAATTGATGGAGGACTCTGGAACATGCCCATCAGCGGTCAAGAAGGCAGACTCATTGGACCCTCCACCGCCCTGGCCCTGACGAGACTAGGATCACTCCAAGAGAACTCTGCTACTCCTCTTGCCCTACTCCACGTCTACTATTCTCACGCACCCCAAGACCATTCAGGGCGAGGGAGGAGGGACCGCGACTCCTCATCTCAACTGATCGTACTGGTCCTAACCAGGTCCTTCCACTTAGGAACACAGAATCTGCATTTGAACTCCACGCTGTCACCTCGTCCATTCCTATCACGTATCAAGCTCCTCATTTGTGATGATCTACTGTTCCTTCCAGGGATCCCTTCGTGACTTCTACGATGAGATGGATGCCCTTCTTCAGCTGCTTTCCTGAAAATGGACACACCATTAATCCATTGGCGATTTCAACGTCACCTGTCAGAGAAGTTGCACTTCACGCTGAATTAACGCAACTTTTTCACTACCTTGATTGAAGCTTTAACACTATATGCCATTCTCCTCCCACACACAGGGCGGGAACCACTTAGACCTATATTTTCACAAAGGTCCACAATGCAGGCACCCTCTCGCTCTTCTCTGTTACCCCCGTCCCCCGCTCGTCCTGCACCATACACTTTTGTTGTTTTTCTCTCCACCTTTGAGTCCTTAACTCCCCCTCCTACTACAGATTCCCCACCATTGTTCACCACCGCCATAACCTTCAACCTCTCTCTCTCTTCTCTCTACGTTTCGCCCTCAACTGTTCTGTTCTTCACTACCTCTTGATCGGAACGCATATTTCTCAACTATCCACGAGGGAATCCTCCGACCACTCTGCTATCCTCCCTCTCCTCCTCTTTGGACTCACCTCTGTACCCTTCCACTCCTAGATCTTGCCGATCGCTTTACCCCCCCCCTCCTTGCACTGTCCCGACATATCTGCAGTCTTACTAGGAGCAGAGTTGCGCGGCACGCCTGAGAGGAAATGGAAGATTCTTTAGATCAAGTCCTAATGCATTCTTATCTCACTATCTTTTCCTTCCTCTCCGATTTCACCTTCCACTTGTGTCAACAGCCAATCTGCCTTTCTACCTCACCCACAATACAACTCCATCCACCTCAAACCCAGAAAACTGTTTTTCCTGTGTTCTCACCTCCCTCCTCAACCCTTCCTCCCTCTAACCACCTCCTTTCCTGCCTCACTGCTGATGGGACTTCAGTTACCTACCTTACCCAGAAGGTAAAGGATATTAGTCCTCTTTTGATTCCCTGCCTCATCCTCCCTTCCTGCCCATCCCCACCGTCTTTGCCTCAATTTTATCCCTTCTCACTCTGAACAGTAATAATAACATTATAGACATGCCACCCACCTTGCCCCCTTGACCACTATCCCTTCCTTCTCTCCTTCCATGGCTGTCTCAAGCGACATCCTGCCACTTCTCACCACACTTTTCAACTCCTCCCTCACTTCAGGCATTTGTTCCAGCGTCTTTCAAGACTGCCAGAGAGTTAAGCCTCGTCCTCAAAAAAAACAAACCCTGATACCAGCCGACATCCAGAAGACTACAGACCGGGTATCTTCTTCTTTTCATTCCTCTCTAAAAACACTGGAGACGTTGCCATCCGCTAAACCAACTGATCCTCCGTAGTCTCTCATCTAACCAAACCTGCTTGACCTCTCACCAGTCAAGGCTTCAAGAAGGCACACTCAACGTGCGGACGCTTCTCCTCGTGGGTGACTGAGTCTCTCGTGCTGCCAGAGCCTGCATCGCCTTCTCTCGGTTCTCATTCTCCTCGACCTGTCCGCAGCATTTGACACGGTGAACCACCAACCTCCTTGCCCACTCTCGCCTGAACTTGCATTGCTGAATCCACCCTTTCCTGTGTGTTACATCCTACCTGAACGAATCGCACTTATCAGGGTAACATTGAATGGCCTCCTTGTGCCGTACCTTGCTCACTTGAAACTTGGTTTGTCCTGCGGAGTTGCTCGCGGTTACTGGAGGCCTCTCGTCTCCCTCTATAGCCAGATCTCGGGCTCTGAATAAGCATTACACAGGCTTTTCCTATGCATTGCTTTGCCTGACGAAACTCAGCTAATTTCTCTTCTTTCCCCTCATCTGACAAAGCCCTGATAGCAACACGATATCTGATATGTTTGGCAACATCAGCACTTGGACAACTGCCCATTACTTGAGGCTTAACCTCAACAAGGCTGAGCCTCCTCGTTTAATGCCAGGGAAAGACTTGCCCACACGATGGTGAGCCTAGCTGTGTCATTGTGAGGAACATCACTCTGCAGGCCCCCCGCCGATTCTGGGTCAAGGACTTGAAACTGGATGGCGTTTTTCTTTGATTTAAATTGAAATCCTTACGTTGTCACCAATAAACCACCGTAAGAGCCAGTAACAACAGCACAATTACAATGCATTACCCTAACTAGCCAGTGTCGTTTATTAAACTTATGCCACAACATTTCAGAATATATAAATTAACACATTAAGAAATGTTCCCTTATTCTATCGCACAAAATCGTTTTTCAAATAAGGTATTAACTAATGTTAACGTGATTATTACATCAACACTGAGACCTTGTGCCTCTTGGACGGGTCCTAAAATCAATTAAATATTAAACCGTATCCGCCTATCTTTGTGCCTTGTTAAACATTTCTGGTTGTGTTCTGTTTCTTTTCCCTTTCGTTCGCGCCAGGAAGTCGCCTTGCTCGAATACGTTCAAATTATTACAATCATAAAAACTCCTTCCAACAAGTCAGACAGAAGTATAGCCGGGCGTAACTACAGACTAATAAATATAATTACTAGCTTCATGAATACTCGATATTGCTGTGTTTCTTCGAGTCAACTAATTTAGTAAATGGGTCGCTATGTACATCACTGATATCTCCTTCTCAACTTGCCAGAAACCTTGTGTGGTACTGGACAATCAGTTGGTGCTGCACTGCAAACATCACTGCAGTGAGCCCCGATCCTGCCAGATTTATACTTTACAACATCCACAGGATCGGCCCTTACCTCACAGGGAAGCAGCTCAGCTTCTTCCGGCCAATCACTGGTCTCCCGCACTCCGACGACTGCAACTCGCTCCTGGCTGAACTCCCTTGCCTCTGTGATTTAAACCTTTGCAGCGCATTCCCAGAATTGGGCAGCGCGCCTCTATGTACCAACCCTACCAAAGTTCTCCCAATGTTTGAAAACCCCCCCCTTCTTCCGTACCTCCACTTGGCTCCCTTTAGTAGGCTTGTATCAGATTCAAGATGATGTACTGGCATTAACAACGCATCGATTAAACTGCCCCTGCTAACCTCCAAGCATGGTAAAGCCACACACCCCAGCTCGATCCCTCCGCTCAACTTACCTCAGCTGGGACGGACTGGTACACGCCCATCGTTTAAGAAGCAGCAAGGTTGTATCAACAAAAGTCACACTTTTCTTCTTGTTTTGGGACCTCAGTGGTGAACGAGGCTGCTTGCCGATGTCAGGGGATCGCCAGAGTCGCTCACCAGCTTCCGCAAAAGACTCAAAAACTCACTGTTCAGATTCACCTCGACTTTGCATAGCTCCCCAGCCCCTAGAGCCACTATTGTATGTTGGGTACATCCTGGGCCACTTAATGTATGGCACTTGATTGTTAGTGCACTTAATCTACATTGCACTTATTCATAGCCTAGCGATTGGTTAGTACTTTGCACTTGGTTCTATGAACATTCTTTACTGTACTGAACAGTTGAAATTTTGTTTCACTTCTTATGACCAAATGACTTATTTGCAAGTCCCTTTGGATAAAAGCCTTCTGCTAAATGCCCTAAATATAAATGTAATAGTGGCTCAGAGAGTGGTCCACAGTTTGTAGAGATAGATGGGATATTTCTTCTTCTTGGATCAATGAGGTGATCTCACAGTCAGTAACAGCCAATTTTTGCATTTGGATACATAAAGAAGGCTTTACAAAAAACCGGCTGTTAGCAGTTGCAATCAGTGCACATTTAATTATTTGTTTTTCACCACACTCCACAAAAAAAGGTATACTTCTCACTAAGAACTCACTATGAATCCGGGTTCTCTGTTCTCTTTCTTCCCGATATCACCAGGTTCACCCTGCAAAGACACACCAAAGGGCACATATAACTGGACTGATAGTGATTACTTATGCAAATGCTATATTGTGGTGTTATACATTACAGGAGAATGAGGAATGAGATGATTTTAGTAAGTCTCACTCTCGTTCAACTGTAATAACCCGTCATGGTAATTCAATCCCAATATTACTGTGGCAGAATTATGGTGGCAGAAACACATCGATCATAACTGACAAAAGCGTTTTTTTAATTTTGCAATTATGTTTTTGGATATGCAGATCATATGCCAAAAAATGAAAGTGCAAAAAAAAACAAACAAGACATAAAAGGTTAATTAAGAAATGCCTGTGATATGTATTACTTTGGGCCCACAGTCCTGGGTCTCCAAGAGGGCCATCTGGACCCCGGGGCCTGGGAGACAGATCGCAAAAAAAACTTTTTAAAAGCTATGCAGTCTAGCATTAACACAGACACATATGCGCTTTTTCCACAATACTCCACCAACCGGCACGGCACGGCATGCATTGACTATCGATAGAGATTATATTAGTGACCCAGGACTATTGGAACGATATCTGCACTTTTAATCCTTCATAAACCTCTTAAATAAAGCTTTATTATAGTTTGTTTTTTACAGTTATAGGAATGAACAAATTAATAAAGAAGCAACTCCATTCATACGCATGACGATGCAAGTCATCACAAGAATTCACAGTTTCAACAGAAACTTGGCACAGCTGTGCGTTTGAACTGGTTAATGGAAACGCCAAGTCATTACGGTACGGCTTGGTACAGCAACGAAGTGATAAGGAAAACACAACAAATTCAAACACACCATTCTCAATTCAAAGTTATACTCTTAAGCAACCTGGCCTCACAGGAATCGTGAAATGACCACCGACGCTTAACTCAAAATCGTGTGGTGTGTACACACAATTTTACCGGCTGCCAAATTTGGTACGGTGACGTAATCCATTCAAACCTGCCTAGCAACAGATGACCGCGGACGATCGCGTCGAATGACGTAGGAAAGTTCGCGAACTTCTCGATATATAGTTCCACGAGGAACGCGACCAGACAGATAACACATTACATTTATTAGCGTTCCTAATTACATTTATTCGAGTTACTAACTTTATATTCGTATTGGATTTTATTGTTTAATCGCATTAAGCTAGTAAACTGAGTGTATAAAGCAGGTTTCAAAAAACATTTGCGCTCATGTTGCCAGAGACAAAATAACTATCTATAATATAATATAATATCTATAATATATCTATGAACTATATCGAGAATGTTCGCGAACTTTCCTACGTCATTCGACGCGATCGTCCGCGGTCATCTCGCGATCGTCCGCGGTCATCTCGCGATCGTCCGCGGTCATCTCGCGATCGTCCGCGGTCATCTCGCGATCGTCCGCGGCGCGGTCATCTGTTGCTAGGCAGGTTTGAATGGATTACGTCACCCGGTACCAATTTGGCAGCCGGTACAAATTTGGTGTGACAGCGGCCTCACGGAATCACTTAAGGCGAGACACTGCAGGTGAATAGGGTAAAAATCTTAAATAATAGCTATCACCATGAAACTTTCTCAGTTGATTACTCATGTTTAGATGAGAAAAAAATGTATTACAATTTTTTTGTATTTTGATGTTTGAATATGCAAATTAGGTATTATCTCATTAAATATGCGCTCATTTGCATAATGTTTGAAAGAAAAAATCAGATCATGGGATTAAGCCAGGTTAAAAATTCCTTTTCCTTTCTGTTGACAATATTAGATGGGAAAAAATTACAGAGGGATTTATGGATATCTACTTTTGTTTTCCTTTAAATAAGAAAATACTGTCAATAGCCTTAATGTTTTTGAGGACATAATGTTATAAAATTCAGGCTAGGAATAACATATTTACAAATCCCTCTGTAAATGTCTTCATAATATAGTTGGGTACAAGACTGGAAAGTTTGGTGTATATAGGTTGAACTGAAGTGGAGATTTTTTCCTTGGAGTATGAGAAAAAACTCATTTTGAGAAAATCGCATTTAAAGATTTACATTGTAAAATTCCACACATTTCTATTAGAAAAGCATTCCTTGCAAGCAAAACAACTAGTCAGGTCCATAGTAATAACAATATGCAACATCCCAAGTACATGAAAATTGATAATTTATTAACAAAACAGGTCTACCAACTGTAGACAACCACACACACACAACACACACACACAGATTTTCCACCAGAACGGCAACTCTGCAACCAGAAATGCAACAACACTTTACACAAAATGTACAAAAAACAGCCACCCTAGTGTTAACAGCCTAGCTGTCCATGCCTGCACCGTATGTTGGCCCCTCACCCCTCTCTTGTTGGTGCCTAACTACCTTTTTAGCTGTGCTAAGAGTCTTTCTACGACGTTTAACACTCTCTGATTGTATGGTGTCAGCTTTAGCAATTCTCAACATGTCGGTTTTCTTAATTGTGGTGATGGTGACAACAGTGCTTTCAAGCCATAGCTTTTCCATCACAGCAAGCATGGCAGAGGCCCCCTCATTAAAAGTTGAGATGGCCATGCTTGCTGCTGCCTCCACTCTACTCCTCCCAACAAACACTGTTTTGGGACAGCGAGCCCATATGACGGAGTTGAGGCACTCATTTGCATTTTGAGTGCCACCATGCTGCATGCGCTGCAGCAGGCTGTCGCTCGACATGCGGTGGTACACGGGGAGAAGCTTCTGGCCCACATCCTTGGACAAAAAGTTCCCTGCATGGGTACTGTGGCTCTCAGGTGTTTCCCCATTTTCCTCAGCTCTCCTGTGCCAACACCAGGATGGGTTGCACCTGTTGTGCAATGGGACATCATCAGTGGACATGACGTGGAGGAGACCAGCCCATATTTCATTTTTCATGCTGTCAATGGATCCCTGGTTGTTTAAAATTGCCCCCCTGTAATAATTCTGTAGAGTTTTACATTTTTTGGCCATTAATTTTCCCAGACCATTCCCCCCCAATTTGCGTTCAGCACTTAATTTTCTAAGGGCTGTGCCCATGCGCTTATGAGCGTGGTTTATGCATTCCAACTTTTCAACCTCATGCTCTGGGTATGGGTTGAGGGACACCGACCCCCTGAATGCTGCGCTATCCCCATCCAACAGCATCTGGGTGTACCTCAACTGGTGACGACTTATGGACCTGGCCCACATCCTCTTCGCTGCCTCCTGCTCCATAGCCTTGCTAGAGCCCTGAAAGTTCTTTGCACAGTCGTGCTTTTCCCTCCAGCTCTCAATCTCCTCCTCTGTAATCTTTCCCTCATGCCTGGCAGTTTCTTTGAGGGCACAACCGTGGCAATATGAGGATAGGACCTCAAAGTCTATCACTAGACCAGTGAAAATGTCTATGCACACCCCTATGCCATAGTGTGAGGTGAAGCCCCTTTTCTGCCAGGTGCCATCAAAAGATACACTGATGTTGATTATTGCATCTTCATCCTCCCTCAGCAACTCTGCCACATCTGGATTTAAATCAGCGTAGGCCTGCCTGACTTGCTCCCTGGTCCTGTGCAAGGACTCCAGACCTCTCTCAATTTCCGCTGCTGTAATGAAATGTAATTTGTATCAAGAACTGTTCATTTGGTTTGGTTTTATTGATACAGGTCACATTTCTTTCACTTGTGGCAAAAACCTTTTTTTTGTTTTTTTGTTCTGTCCCTAATTTTACACTATGCAAAATTGTGTGATTGCTAAGCAAATAGCCTACTTTTATCCAAGCAGACAGACCCATTACTCTGTGCCTGTGTGTGTATGTGCGCACGTGCGTGAGAGCGCCCTTCTCCCCCCTAACTCCCTCCCTGTGTGCAACTATGGGCCTAGGTTTGCCCAGTGAACTAATGTTGTCATAAGGTAAAGCTATCAGATGGAAAATAATTCACTTCAATGTCCTGCCATGTACTAATTTGATTAGAAGGTTTATATTCTTTGTTTTTGCCACTGAATCGAAATCTTAACTGTAAAAGTAAAACTGACCAACACAACATAATGAATGAGATGACTGTTTATTCTATTCTTATAAATCCATCCTTATTCCAACCATAGAATACAAATACTGTTACAGAAATGTCATAAAATTATGTCACAAGGTGCTAACCACTACGCTCATTAGGCTATCTCTGTCATTAGAAATTCTACAAACTGCTTACATTTTTCTGACACAAG
>OLKM01003907.1:0-12338 GCA_900291075.1 Melanogrammus aeglefinus | reverse complement strand
TTAGTAGATGTTTAATGACCATCAGTGTTTCATCTTTAATAATTAACACTCAAGATTTACATTAGGTTCTCAGATAGCGAGGGATAGCTTTGAAGGGAGAAAAAAATGACTATTTTCCGGTCCATTAACAGGGGTTGTAGCAATATCTTTATATATTAAACGCCCATTCCAAATAAACGCCGGGTCAAACTGTTGTTTTTCTGGTTGTCAAAAAAATATTCTAATGCAAATATAGAGGGTGTCTTGTGACGAGTTAAGAACGGGAGGACTACAGGCACGCTCTGGGGGCTGGTTGCTCCTGCGCCGGTCTGTCCACCTCGACGCTCTCATGCCGCCCTTCCGCACCTGTTCCTGGTGCACAGTGTCGGCTTGGCTCGCTCCTCGTTTTAAATATAATTTTTAAAAAAGGAGGTGGTGCGAGACAACACGGTGCTGAAGTGAGGGAGAGGAGTGGAGAGACTGGCGCGTCCGCAGGTTTGCAAACTTGCGGCCGGATGAAGAAGGTGGGGACGGACATGACGGGTGTCTCAGTCTCCTGGTACGTGTGCGGGCAGGACGGCAGGAGGTCAGGAGAATTGAGTTCCGCCTGGCAGTATTTACAGTAATCCGCTTGCGAGACACGCACATAATCATTTTCACTGCCGCTGCCGCCAGGGAGTGAAGCCTCTTTATACCCGAAGTGAGGTCCAGGTTTGAACTATAAATAACGCAGGTCCAACTAACGCAGGTCCATAACGCTGTTGATTTGAGCGATTAAAGCAAATAAACGCCCGGGCCCTTACATTTGTGTGTTTTAACGGTAGGCATTAGTTCTAACAAGTTAAATACCACTTCTGAGTAAAAAAGAGAAGAAAAAGTGTTGAATATTAATCTAGCATTGGCAACATAGGCATTATAAATTGTTTACTTTCAAGCAATCTGGTTCTGGTAGCTATCTTTGTAGCTTGATTCTTCTCTGGACTGCCTTTCTCTTCCTCTGTTTTTAATGAGATGCCGTCGTCACTGTTTTTACCTGTTTGACTGTAGGAGCACATGTCTGTGGGACTCAGGCAGCCTGATATAAAACATTATCCAAAAATAGTGGCTTGTAAATCCATACTGTAAGACTGTTACACGAACAAACACCCAGTGAAACGCATAGGGCTAATCTGACCAGCAGATTAGCCTAGCCCTGCTTGTTTCTAAAGATACTTGTATCAAGTTGTTAGCGCAATAGCTAAAAAACCTTCCTGGTAGTTTAACTAGCTAGCACTAGCTAATCACCGCATAAAAGAAGACAAACAATACAGAACAGGGTGGGCGATATGATATCACATGAAGCTAACGTTAAGCTAGCTAAAGGTACACCGGAGAATTATCTGCTGCGATCTCTGGAGCTATTAACTAACATAAATTACCTTATATCACAGATGTGCAACAATGGTTTAATTCTGTGATTCTATAACGGTGATATCTCCACCCCCATGTGCTGTATTTTTTCACAGGTTTAACCTAAGCTTTGCCAGCTATGGTGACTTACCTTTCAGAAAGTGATCACTGCAAACACGAGCACACTGCAGAACTCAACTCCAACTGGACTTCCAGGCGTAATGTTTTTTAATCCATGCTGGTGGCGCTTCTTCTGAGATTTCTTAAATTATTCCCTTTATGGTTCACAACTTTGGGGATGCGAAAATAGATTTTTTTCTCTCTCATCTGTTGGATCGGTTAGAACAATCATACACGAGCAAAACATAGGCATTGGTTGCCGCTCTCTTACTTTGGCTCAGCATTTCCTGCCTCCACTAAGCCTAGAAATCTAGAAGACGCCCCTAGCGGCAGGAATATTTGCTGCTGGGCTAGAAAGAGCCATAGGAACTTGTTGAGTTCGAACACCGATTTTGTGTTCACCATCACACATCTGTCTCTGTTATTGAGTGGTTGGGGCCGGGCTTAATGCGTTGACGACATACTTGCGACGGTGAAAAACATGACAAGATGGCTCTTTGGGCAAGGAAATTGTTTGATCGGCGTTGGCATACTTTGAAAGAATTAACTTGTTATTTTTCTTTAAAAGTTTAGCAAGAACACGGCGCTGAAGTCATTCATTTGGAGAAGGATGTATTTGGTGTTTTGCCGATGGGATATGTGGAAAAGTTTAATCTAACGACGTCATCCTGCTCTTTTGCTTCTGATTGTGTCGTAGCGCTACCACTATTGGGTGCCAGAGCAGTTTTGAAAACGACAGCCTTCATCCGCCCGCTGGGATTGAGCGAGGTCTCTGGTGTCGTTGCCAGACTATACATTTTATAATGATATAGTCTGGGCTTGTCATGGCATAGCCCTTCCACTTATGAAAATGACGCGAATGGTGGTGACGTCACCTATTGTATAGTATTGTATACTGTTGTATTATAGTTGAGAATGTGGTTCATATAATACAAGACCAAAGGAATAAGTTTGAAAAGATTGTGAGGTTTATTGATGTTGAAAACATAACATGTTTATAAGTTCATATATATATTTTTAAAGGGAATAAAGCTGATGAGGCTGACAAGTAACCAATGTTTACCATTTAAAAATATTTGAATCAAGTGCAAACCCCAGCGAATCATTTGCTCTTGTTTCTCTGATTTAAAATTCACACAGACTTAACGGTCTTATTTAAATGTTACAAATTGAGTTAATGAACTGAACTTGGAAAATTGTTTTAAGTTGTTGCAGATGTGATCTCAGCTAATTCTATTTTGACATAAAGTTGATTGTATGCAGAATGCTGGTGCCATCCAGCTCATGCAGTTGTTTGTACGTAAATAAATAAATGGAATAAATATTAGCAGGTTCTCATAGTATTTCAATTGAGGGGGCCTGAAAAATATTCTGTCTCCTAGGGGGGAATGGACAGAAAATAATTTGAGAACCACTGCGTTAATGGAACGCAAACCGCTAGATTAAAGTAGCGAGGCTAAGCGAAATAAGCCCGGCTTTGCCTTTGGCTTGGTTGATGGATACTCCTCTGAGCAAAGCATGGCTGAACTGGGTTGATGGAATGGCTTTAGCCTCATGTGGAAGACGTCTTAGTAGTGCTACTCAGCAGAACAGATATACATTGGTCTGGGGTGTCTGGGTCCGATAACTCAGAAGCTATTGAGCAAAAAAAGCCATTTTTCGATAGGAAATGGATGGGATTTCTTAAAAAATTCTAAAAAAATAGGAGGTGCCAAAAATATAAATTTTTTAATGAGTTGTGTCTTGTTTAGTACCCACGGAGCCGGTGTTTCAGTTCAACTCGTGACCGTGTTAATTGGTGAACCCTGAGCCGAATGCGTCGCTTGTTGTCGTGGCTACGGCAGATGTTGGAAATCGGGACCAGACACGTAGCTGTCCTTGCAAATGCCTCTTTGATTTGTTATTCAATAAAATGTCAAAAACATTCCAATCTCATTCGTATTTGGAGTGTAATTGGAAGAAACGTGTCACGTAGAACCGTTTTTAAGCCCGAAATAAATAGAAAATGAATCAGAATGTTTAAAATATGTTACATTACGGGATTCGAAACTCACACCATTGTGGGGAAAAATATTACAAACTGCAATTCCATTCCATTATGCCGTTGACCCACTGGGGAATTCTCCGCCGTAGTCTTAAAATTCACAAATTCTCTTCCTGAAAACAGGAAAGGCAGCCAGATCAACTTGTGACCCTATACTATCCATGTAGTTAAGACCATGCATTGGTCGCGTTTCCAAAATATTAGACGCCTTTTACATCCTGGTTAATCAAAAACCTAATGTTGTGTGTTCCCTCCACTGCTTGAAACTAGCCAAAAACACTGTTATATAGCTCATTCTATCATTTCGGTCGGCTGATGTGGTGTAGTCCTCCTTCTCTAGATGGTCTCTGTAAGCAAAGCAGCGACTTCGGAAATCAACGTGACGCAAGGCTATATCACTTTGAGACATTTCTTTAGATCAACAAGACATAGGCTACATTACGGGATTCGAACTCATACCATTGTGGGGAAAAAATATTACTAACTGCAACTTGATTCCGTTGTGCCGTAGAGCCATAGTGAAATAATCCACCGTAGTAAAAAAAATGTTAAATTCTTCCTGAAAACACGAAAGGCAGCCAGATCAACTTGTGACCCTACTATCCATGTAGTAAGTGTAAGACCATGCATTGGTCGCGTTTCCCAAAAAAATTAGATCGCTGCTTCATCCAGTAAAAGGGGCAGCAACACATCCAGGCGCGACCCGAATGATAGAATGAGTTTATAACACAGAGCTTATATATATTTTGATTTAACTGAATGTAAAGGCGTCTTATTTTTGGAAACGTGACCAATGTATGGTCTAACCACATGGATCATAGTAGTGTCACAAGTTGATCTGGCTGCCTTTCGGGTTTTCAGGGAGAATTTAACATTTTTTTCTAACAACGGGCCGAGTGTCTCTGTGGGTCTACGCAACAACGGAATCACGAATTGCAGTTTGTAATCATTTTTTTCCCCCCAAAATGGTATGAGTTCGAATCCCGTAATGTAGCCTTATGTTTTGTTGATCTGAAGAAATGTTATGTCTCAAAGTGATATAGCCTTGCGTCACATTGATTTCCGAAGTCGCTGCTTTGCTTACAGAAGACCATCTTAGAGAAGGAGGACTACAACACCAACATTAGCCAGACCGAAACAATGGAATGGAATGGGCTCTATGCTAGGGCTGACCGATAAATCGTATTTTCATCGTCATCGCGATAATGAACATGCTAACTTCCTGATTAAAAATAACATCAGATTCCACATGGCCCTTCCCGCTACTCTCCTTTTCTCGCATGGTGGAGTGAAGTATTCCTTCACCAACGCTGAGGAAGCCCAAGCTCTTCTGAACAGCTGGGGATCAAAGGTCCACAGTAAGTAACATTACTGACGTCTGTAAGACATGACTGCCTATGTCCAAGTATTGAGCTGTCTGGCTGTCCCCAAATGGCAGTCAGTCAAGCTTTGAGTTTGTCTTTCATGACTGAGGCCAGGATGTTTTCAAATGCATCTGTTGTGACATACAAATCTGAATCACCTGGCTGTCATGGAATGCTATGATCTGGACTTGGGGTCATGCCAGACTAAAGGGACAAATCTCAGCAGGAGGGTGGGAGGAGGGAGGGGAATGAGGGGGGAGGGAAACGGGGTGAGGAGGGGAAATAAAAAAACAAACAAACAAATAAATAAATCTTAAAAAATATCATCTTCCCTTCTCTCCTTTTTTCTTCTCCCTCTCTTTTTCCCTTTCTCTTTCTTTTTCCTCTTCCTCCTTCTCCTTCTCTCTTCCTCTCTCCCTCTCTCTTATCTCTCCTCTTCATTCCCTTTCTCTCCTTTTTCTGTTGAATGAGGATATGAGCCAAACTGTAGTCACCTACTATCAGGGGTCGTGGGGGTCCAGGCACAAAATGTGAGGATGCCTGGTCAGAAGGCATGGTGCTATGCCTGTTTTCATTTCTCTGTTGGTTTATTCTTGTTTGAGTTTTGTTTTTTAACTGTTGTATGTATGTATGTTTGTTTGTGGATGAATGGTCTTTTGTGTTTGTACAATTGTCCTGTGTGTTTGTATAAATGTAAACTGTACCCAGAAGCCATGAAATTAGCAAAGCTATCCATATGGGTTTCCATAACTTGAAAAATGAAGATGGGGATTGTGTACAGGAATGTGGCCTTGATGGAAGAAATATAAAATGCAAACAATATGAACCTGAGCAACTTATTTCCCTTAGCACAGAGTCCAAGTTCTCCTTGATTCATCTGAATATTAGAAGCTTATCCAAACACTATGATGATCTTGCTGCATTACTCACCACTACTGGGTGTAAATTCGATATCATTGGATGCAGTGAAACCTGGCTTAATGACATGTCATATATCGATCTCTTCAATTTAAAGGGCTATAAACTTTTTCACAAGAACAGAATTGGGAAACTAGGGGGAGGAGTGTGCCTTTATGTGAACTCCAGACTCCAAGCTAATGTAAATGCAAATGTTGACCTTGATGACCCCTCCGATTCTCTATTCATTGATATTGAACTTCCAAATGGTAAAAAACTCACTGTTGGAATAATTTATCGGCCCCCTGATTCAAACCCAAGTGTGTTCAGGGATAAACTTGAAGAATCACTATATGCCATAAACATGAAAAACAATAATTGCATAATTATGGGCGATTTTAACATAGACATCTCTAAAGAAAATGCAATTAAAAATGATTTCATTAATACTATTCACTCATTTTCTTATTTTCCAACGATAAACATCTGTACAAGAATAACTAACTCATCTAAGTCAATTATAGATAATATGGTCACCAACATTCATAACTTCTGGCTGGAGTCTGGAGTGGTTTTGTCTGACATAACTGATCATTTCCCTATTGTGTTGTTTGTAAACTTAGCCCCGTGAACCTACACTCCCTCCCAGTATGCTAACAATGAAAGTGTTAAATAATAGAACTCTGGAGCAGCTTTGTGTCAATCTCGAGACTAAGTCCTGGAATTGTGTATATAATGCTTCGGATCCAGATACTGCATATGACAGCCTAATCAGTGAATTATTAGAATCCATCTGTTCTACCATTCCTGTGAAGACTGTCAGGTGCAGAGCTGAAGAACAAAATCCTTGGCTCACTAAAGGGATTTTAACTTCTATTAAACAAAAAAATAAATTTTATAAACAGTATATCAAAAATCCAAGTATCATAAATAAAATTAAATATAATACCTACAGAAATAAGCTCACTCATTTAATAAGAAAAAGCAAATGTGCACATTTTACTGAGCAGCTAAGGCTAGCTCAGGGTGACACTAAGAGGACGTGGTCAGTCTTAAATAATGTCCTGAATAGGGGAAGAAAACCCTCTGTGCTTCCCGATGGTGTTAACCGATCTGAACAGGAACTCACCAATCAATTTAATAATTATTTTGTTTCGATTGGTGCTGACCTAGCAAAAAATATTAGCCATCCTCAGGGTACTTCTTTCAACCAGTACCTTACAGGTGATTACCCATCCTCCTTTTTTCTGTCACCGACTGACCCTGTGGAAGTCAATGAAATCATACTGGGCCTTAACAACTCTCATACAGCTGGCATAGATGGAATCAATAATAAAATACTGATTGCCATTGCTTCTGTGATTGCCAAACCACTCTCATTTTGTAATAATTTATCTTTACCTTTCTGGGCGAAGGTGCCAAAGATGAATCAAAAATTGGCAAAGAGTATTACCAATATTCAAATCAGGAGATAAAAATAGCATTACTAATTACCGTCCAATATCTGTCCTGCCTGCTATTTCCAAGATCTTTGAGAGAGTTTAAATATGATGATGAAGATTAAATATATATCTTGACAAGCATAACATCCTCCACAGCTCTCAGTACGGTTTCAGGAAAAAAAATACAACCTGCATGGCAATATTGGATCTTATAGATAAAATTAATGATGCTATAGACAAGGGGAACTGTGGAGTGGGAGTGTTTCTGGACCTATCCAAGGCCTTTGATACTATAGATTTCAACATCCTACTAGGGAAACTGCACCACTACGGTATTAGAGGGCTGGCTTTAAAATGGTTCTATAGTTATTTACATGGCAGAAAACAGTATGTTGACATTAAAAATCATCAATCACAAAACAGGAGGTCATCTACGGGGTACCCCAGGGTTCAATTTTGGGACCATTGCTCTTTATTATTTATTTCAATGATTTTGTTAATTCTTCTAGTTTGTTGCATAAAGTCATTTTCGCTGACGATACTAGTATCTTCATGTCCCACAACAACCCATATGAGCTTCAAGACCTACTCAATATAGAGCTGCATAAAGTGGTGACTTGGCTTAAATGCAACAAATTATCCCTTAATATCAACAAGACAAATTTTATATTATTTCATTCAAATAAAAAACCTGTGAACAACTTTACTCTCAAGATTGATGGAAGGGAGCTGGAAAGAGTGAAATCCACAAGGTTCCTTGGGGTCCTCCTGGATGAAGCACTTAACTTCACATGTCATATCGAACATCTTCTCGTAAAGTTGTCCAAATATGTTGGCTTATTTTTCAAACTCCGTTATGTTCTTCCTTTACTTATTCTATATAAATCCTTGTTTGAGCCCCATTTACTTTACTGCAATGTATTATGGTGTAACACTTTTCCCACCCATCTTAGGAAATTAGAAAACTTACAAAAGAAAATTATACGTGCCATATCTCACTCCGGCTTCAACACCCCCACTCGTCCACTCTTCCATAGTCTTAATCTCTTGAGGCTTACAGATTTCAACATCCATCAGAACGCAACAATGATTTACCAAGTTGTACATAACCTGAATCCTAAACTGTCTATGCTCATTCCAGTCAGCAGCCCTTCGCATGGCTACCATACCAGAAATTTACACCTCATTTATGGAAAAAAGAGACGTTTAAAACGCACTAGCCTATGTATCACCACCAGGGGGCCGCTGATCTGGAATGGGCTGGATGAGAGTCTGAAATCAGCCAATTCTATCACAGTCTTCAAGAAAAGGTTAAAGGTGCAACTTCTGAACTCATATTTACCATCTGGTAATCTGGGTATGTCTGTTTTATGTCTTTGTCTATTGTGAGTTACTGATCTGTTCTTGTTGTTTGTATGATATGCATTGTTTGGTATTATGTATTGTCTCATTGTCTCTGTCATTTCTGTCATGTATGTTTTGTCTTGTTTTCTACCATGATTGTATGAATATGTAATACTTTAGTATTACGTTTGAGGCTCCCGCCATAAGCTTTAAATAGCTTCTTGGGAGACCTGGCGCTCCACACATCTGCTTCTATTCTTTTCTGCGCTGTCTACTAATGTCATGTGTGTTGTGCGAAATAAATAAATAAATAAATAAATGCGCGGTTAACACATCGCAAAAGATGCCTGAAACGCGATGAATAAAAATCATTTTATTTACACGCGCCATGTATTCACACCCAGCATGCGAACATTTTATCAGATGGAGCCCTGGATACATGCGCCATGCATTCACACCATTTGGCCAATCAGATGAAGCAACAGCTAGCCGTCGGCGCCGGCAGCGTCCCCGGGTCCTATGTTCCCCTGGGTCCTATGTTCCCCCGGGTCCTATGTGTTCCGGAGCCACCCTCAAATTAATTGGTGTTAATTTTGTGGCGACTGCGAGGCTATGTAACACGATGGCGGAGAAAGGAGAATAGCGAGGAAAATGTGGTTGACGAAGACCTTGTGGTGAAAAAGAACTGCACTTCTGCAATTTGGAGTTATTTTGGATTCCGTAGCGACGACGTGTTACAAACACAGGTACTGTGTAAAACATGCCGAACAGCTGTGGCAACTTCCAGAGGAAACACAACAAACCTCCATCACCACCTGCAACACAACCATAAAGAACTACACGAACAATTCAAAGCTAGCCAAACCACAAAACCAAAAACGTTGAGTAGCAGCAAATCTAAAACCTTGCAACAGTCCATTTCTCAGAGTTTTGCGTGCGTGACTCCTTACGAGAAAACATCCAAACGCCACGGAGAAATAACAGAGGCCATAACTCGTTATTTGACTAAGGACATGATGCCTATAAACACAGTGACCAAAGATGGTTTTGTGAGTCTGATAAGGAAACTGGACCGAAGATACAGCATTCCATCACGCAATTATTTTTCCCAAGTCGCCATTCCAAAAATGTACGACACATGCAGGAAGACGGTGGAATCGGAACTGGGTCAAATTGAACACTACGCCTGTACCACAGATCTTTGGTCCAGTCGAACGACAGAGCCCTACATCAGCCTCACTGTACACTTCCTGGATCAAGACTTTGAACTGAAAACGCGATGTCTACAGACAGCCTACTTCCCCGGAGAACACACTGGGGAAAACATTGCGTGTGGACTACGTGAGGCTTTGACCAGCTGGAATTTGCTGGAAGAGCAGCTAGCTTCCATCACCACCGACAACGGGTCAAACGTTGTGAAGGCCACCGAACTCAACCACTGTCAGACTTCAGTGTTTTGGCCACAGGCTGCATCTTGCCATCGGTAAGTGTAAATTAATACATTTGCTTGCTTTACGTGGCATTATTGTTATCTATTGCAGTCTTATTTTGTAATATTATTGTTTTATTATTGTTTTTGTTATTTATTGTTATTATTTTATATTGTTTTTTGAGAACCTCTGTGTCTATTGTTTTGTAACCTATTGATTTTGAGCTCATGCCTACAAGTTAAACTACTACTACATGCCACATAATGGTAGTCTGTCTAGTCCCTGAATCATTACTTTGTAATTACTGTAGTTAACTAGTATGTAGTCCCTGAATTATTACTTTGTAATAATTGTAGTTAATTATGCAGTCTCTGAATTATTACTTTGTAATTATTACAAAATTGTTCGATTTTGCAGTTAGGCTACAATGATTACTGGTAGGTTTTAATATTTTTTTCATGTGTTTTCCTGTCTTCTTTCCAGAAAATGCTGTTAAAGATGACAGCCGCATTGCCCGTGCTGCTGGGCTTTGTAAAAAATTGGTGGGACATTTCTCCCACAGCTGGAAGCAGAAGATGGCACTGAAAGAAGCACAACAGGAGCACAACCTCCCAGAGCACTCACTCATCACAGAATGCCCAACTAGTTGGGGCTCGAGGCAAAAGATGATGGAGAGGATCTTGGAGCAGCGGCAAGCCATATCTTATGTCCTCTCGGCAGACCGAAAAACACGGCATCTGGTTCCCTCCTGGCAGGACCTGGATGTACTGGAGTCTGTAAACCTGGCATTACACCCTTTGCAAGAATTTACTGATGCTCTTTCTGGGGAAAGCTATGTGAGTGTTTCATATGTGAAACCAGTCCTTCATCTCTTGAATACATCAGTTCTTGCAGAAAAGGAAGATGCCACCAATTTAACCAAGACCATTAAAGTGAAAATCCTGGATTACATGAATACAAAGTATGATGACCCAGCAACACAAGAACTTCTGGACACTGCAAGGTCAGCTACATCAGCAGCGAAAAAGTCCAAGACATCAAGACCAGGGTGATGTCAGAAATGAAAGAAACAGCACGGAAGGTAATTGGGTTATACATTTGACATGAGCACTGGTGGGATACAAGATGTCATATACTGTAATCAGATGGTGCATTATCTGAATGTGAATGGAACATGTGTATTTTTCTATGTATTCTTAATTGTCTCTCTGTTTTAGGAGGGAACACCTTCTGACAACACTGAGGCCCAAAGCATGGATCCACCCAGCAACAAGAAGGCAAAACGATCATTGGGCAGTTTGCTCAAAACAAGTCCAGGCCCCACCACTCCCACCGCATCTTCCATGCAGCTGGAGCAAGCTCTTGAAGCTGAACTTAACAGCTACTTGCTGTCCCCCACCATTGAAAGTGAGATAGACCCTTTGGCTTGGTGGCAACTCCACCAGGTCACCTACTCAAAGCTGAGCAAACTAGCTCGGAGGTATCTTTGTATACCTGCCACTAGTTCACCCTCTGAGAGGCTATTCAGCACATCAGGGAATGTGGTAACATGTCAACGTGCATGTTTGAAACCCAGCAAAGTCAACACATTGGTTTTCTTGGCCAAGAACTTGCCATAAAGAATAACTTGCCATAAGGGGTAGATTTTTTTTTTCCTGATTGTATCTTGATTTAGTTATTTCAATTTTCCCCGCATACTATAGATCTCTGCACCTTGTTGGGCGGAGTCGAGGGCCTTGATGATTGTAATGGGAGACATTAGTTATTTTAAATTGCCATGCCCATGTTTAATTTATATTTATTTAATTATTTAAGTTGTTTTCCCCCAGATATTTTTTTATTTCAAGAGTTCAATGTTTTTGTTCAGTTTAGAAGAAAATATTTTAAATAAATAGAGCAGGTGTGAAATTAAACTTGGCGTTGGGTATTCAGTTGTGCCACTTTTTTTCAATTAAGAAAGCTATCGCCTCTGAAAATATTTCTTTATTCAGTGGGCATAGGCTATTCAATGTTTGGGGTCTATGTTAGCAGTGTACCTATTATAGCAGAAAGACAGGAACTGTATAGCTAATATGCACACTTCAATATTTGTTTATTTATCGCAAGTCATATCTCATCGCAATATTGAACAATGGTATCGCACATCGCAGATTTTCCTCATATCGTGCAGGCCTACTCTATGCACAACTCCACTACTTCCAGGACTTAGTGCTGCTCCTTTATTTCCTGTCTTACATTACTGGACAAACTGATTAATCCAGGTGTGTCTGAGTAGTCACAATGGTCAGACACACCTGGATTAATCAGTTTATCCAATAATGTAAGACAG
>OLKM01003906.1:0-27990 GCA_900291075.1 Melanogrammus aeglefinus | reverse complement strand
ACGCATTTTGGGGGAGATTAGTAAACACGTCTTGCATTGAATTTTAACCGGGGAAATAATCAAACATTCTTGTTTTTATGTGTGCAAAACGCTGTTTCAGAGTGAAAGAACCCACCTTTTTGAACAAATGTTTTGTTTTTTTTGCTCAAATGCAATAATTCTACTTCCAAATGGTGGAGAGTGGGATTGCATACATTTTGGGAGATTAGTAACACGTTTGCATTGAACATTAACGGAAATATCCAAATTTCTTGTTTTTGTTATGTGTGGCCAAATGCTTTTCCAGGAGCGGGTAAAGGAACACCGTTTTGTTAACCAAATGTTGTTTTTTTTTGCTCAAAAATGATAAATTCCATTCCAAATGGTGTGAGAGTGCGCATTCATCGAATTTTGGTGGATCTAAGGGTACTCGAAGGCGCGTTTGCATTGATATAACAGAATAGTAACATTTCTTGTTTGTATGGCTGTAGCAAAACGCTTTTCAGCGTGAAAGAAACTTTTTGAAAATGTTTTGTTTTTTTGCTTAAAATGAATACATTCCATTGCCAAGATGGTGGAGAGTGGCATTAATACTTTGGTGAGATTAGTAAGCGTTTTGCATTGAATAATAAAGAAATTATCAACATTTTCTTGGTTTTTGGAGAGTGGGCATTATCACTATTTGGTGGGATTGTGCGGCATTTTGCATTGATAATTACACAGAAATATCACATTTTTTGTTTTTTATGTGTGCAAAAATGCTTTTCGAGCGAAAGAAACACGTTTTGGACCACATGCTTGTTTTTTTTGGCTCAAAATATAATTAATTCCACTTCAAATGGTGAGAGTGGCTTACTAACGTCGCATGTATGCGGGAGGATTAATAGTAGAGGTTTGCATTGAAATTAACTGGAATATTCACCATTTCTTGTTTTTTACTGTTGTTGCAAAATTGCTTTCAGAGGAAAGAAACCGTTTTGGACCAATGTTGTTTTTTTTGCTCAAAGTGGTAAATCAAATTCCGCACTCTCCAACATGGTGGAGAGTGGCAGTTACTAATCCAATTTTGGGAGATTCGTAACACGTTTTGCATTGGAAATTAAGGAAATATTCACATTTCTTGTTTTTATGTGTGCCAAATGGCTTTTTAGCAGGCGAAAAGGACACGGTTTTGACCAAGTTTGGTTTTTTTTGCTCCAAAATGAATTAATTTAACTTCAAATGGTGGACAGTGGCATGTATAACCATTTGGGGAGATAGTAACAGCGATTTGGATTGGAATATTAATGCAGAAATATCAAGCATTCTTGTTTTATATGTGTGGCAAATGCTTTTCAGAGCGAAAGAAACCTTTAAACTGACAAATGTGTTTGTCTTTTTTGGCTCAAATGATCATTCCACTTCCAAACTGGTGGAGAGTGGATTATAACTAATTATGGCGTGAGATTAGTTAAACGGTTGTGCATTGATAGATAACAGAAATATCAACATGTTTCTTTTGTTTTTTCATGGTGTGCGTACCTGCTTTCAAGAGTGAAAGCGAGAGACACGCTTTTTGACAAATGTTTGTTTTTTTTGGCTCCCAAATGAATCATTGCCACTTTCAAATGGTGGAGAGTGGCATTTATTATATTTGGTGGGATTGTACTGCGTTTGCATTGATAATAAAGAAATTAAAATTTTTTGTTTTTTTTTGTGTGCAAAACGCTTTTCAGAGCGAAAAGACCTTTGTTACAAATGATTTTGTTTTTTTGCTCAAATGAATAAATTGACTTCAAATGGTGGAGAGTGGATTGATGAACATTTTGGGAGATTAAGTACACGTTTGGCATTGAAATTAAAGCGGAAATATCAACATCTTCTTGTTTTTTTATGTTGTGGAAACTATACGCTTTTTAGAGCGTAAAGAACACCTTTTTGAGCAATGTTTTGTTTTTTTGCTGCAACCAATGCAATTACTATTACCACTTCCAAATGGTGGAGAGTGGATTATCTATTTGGTGAGATTTGTTAACGTGGGCGTTTGAATTGATAATAACAGAAATTCAACATTTCTTGTTTTTATGTGTGCATATGCTTTTCAGAGTAGAAGACACCTTTTTTGACCAAATGTTTTGTTTTTTTGTTCAAATGAATACATTCGCTTTCAAAATGGTGGAGAGTGGCATTATTACTATTTGTTGTGAGATTGTAAGGTTTGCATTGATAATAACAAATATCAACATTTCTTGTTTTTATTGTGTGCAACAACGCTTTTCAGAGCGGAAAGACACCTTTTTGACAATGTTATTGTCTTTTTTGCTCAAATAATAAATTCCACTTCCAAATGGGTGGAGAGTGGCATTATAATTTGGTGAGATTTTGTAGCCGGCATTTCGCATTGATAATCAGAAATTAACGCATTTCTTGTTTTTATGTGTGCAAACGCTTTTTTCAGAAGTGAAAGCACAGCCTTTTGAACAAATGTTTGTTTTTGCTCAAATGAAGCAATTCACTTTCGCAGATGGTGGAGAGTGGCAATTATAACCATATTTGGGAGATTTAGTTAACATGTTTGGCATTGAAATCTACTGGAAATATGAACATTTCTTGTTTTTTATGTGTGCAAAATGCCTTTTCAAGCGAAAGAACAACCGTTTTGACGGCAAGTGTTGTTTTTTTTTGGCTCAAAATGAACTAAATTCCACTGTCCAAACTGGTGAGAGTGGCATTACTAATATTTGGTGAGATTAGTAAGCGTTTTGCATTGATCAATTAAAGATAATATCAACATTTCTTGTTTTTCTAATGTGTGCATAACGCTTTTCAGAGTGAAAGAACAACCTTTTTGAGCAAATGTTTGTTTTTTGCTCAAAAATGAATACATTCACTTCCAAATGGTGGGAGGTGGCATTTAACCATTTTGCGGAGATTAGTTAACACGTTTGCATTGAAACTTAAGCGGAAAATTCACATTTCTCGGTTTTTATGTGTGCAAATGCTTTTAAGAAAGCAAAAAACACCGTTTTGACCAATGTTGTTTTTTTTTGCTGAAATGAATTAAATTCCACTTCCGAAATGGTGGACAGTGGCTTATTAACGGCCATTTGGGGAGATTAGTAACACGCTTGCATTGAAATTAACAGAAATATCGCAACACTTCTTGTTTTTATGTTGTGCATGCCTTTTCAGAGGCGAAAGAGACCCTTTATGAAAAATGTTTTGTTTTTTTGCTCCAATGAATACATTTCCACTTCCACATGGTGGAGAGTGGCGCATCTATACTATTTGGTGACATTAGTAACCGCTGTTTGCTTGATATAACACGTAAATAATCAACATTTGTCTTGTTGTTTAATGTCTGCATACTCCTTTAAGAGTGAAAGAAACCTTTTTTGACAATGTTTTGTTTTTTTGCTCAAATGAATGACATTCCTACACTTCAATGGTGGTGAGTGGCTTATTTAACTATTCTGGTGAAGATTGTAGGCGTTTGCATTGATAATACAGAGAATATCAACTATTTCTTGTTTTTTTGTGTGCAAAACGCTTTCAAGAGCGAAAGAACACCTATTTTACAAATTGTTTGTTTTTTTTGGGCTCAAAACTGAATAAATTCACTTCGCAATGGTGGACGAGTGGCATTATAACGGCATTTTTGGGGAGATTAGTAACACGTTTGCCATTGAAATCAGACGGAAATATTGCAACATTTTCTTGTTTTAATGTGTGCAATAACGCTTTTTAGAGCGAAAGAACACCGTTTTGACAAATGTTTTGTTTTTTCTCAAAATGAATACATTCCACTTCCAAATGGTGGGGAGTGGCATTTATAACTATTTGGTGAGAGATTAGTACACGGTTTTGCATTGAAATATACAGAAAATATACATTCTTGTGTTTTCTGTGTGCAACATGTTTTCAGAGCGTTAGAACACCGTTTGACAAATGTTTGTTTTTTTTGCTCAAAATGATAATTCCCTTCCCAATGGGTGGAGAGTGGCATTATAACGCATTTTGGGAGATTTAGTAACATGTTTGCATTGAAATTAACTGAGAAATATCAACATTTTCTTGTTTTTAGTGTGCAAAAATGCTTTTCAGAGCGATAGAACAACCGTTTGACCCATGTTGTTTTTTTTGCTCAAAATGGAATAAAATTCCACTTCCAAATGGTGGAGAGTGGCATTATACCATATTTGGTGAGATTAGTAAACACGTTGCATTGACATTTATCAAAAAATATCAACAATTTTCTTGTTTTATGTGTGCATATCCTTTTTCAGAGCGTTAGAGCAACAGTTTTTGACCAATGTTTGTTTTTTTTGCTCAAAATGAATAAATTCCACTTTCCAAATGGTGGAGTGGCCATTATAACATTTTGGGAGATTAGTTACACGTTTGCATTGAAATAACGGAAATATCAACATTTCTTGTTTTTTTATGTGTGCAAATGCTTTTCAGAGAGCGTTAGAACACCGTTTTGACCAATGTTTTGTTTTTTTGCTCCACAATGAATAAATTCCACTTCCAAATGGTGGGGAGTGGCATTATAACCATTTTGGGAGATTAGTAACACGTTTGCATGAAATTAACAGAAATATTAACATTTCTTGTTTTTATGTGTGCAAAATGCTTTCAGAGCGTTAGAAACCTTTACTGACCAATGTTTGTTTTTTTGCTCAAAATGAATTCATTCCACTTTCAATTGTGGAGAGTGGCATTATAACTATTTTGGTGAGATTAGTAACACGTTTGCATTGATATTAACAGAAATATCAACATTTCTTTGTTTTATGTGTGCATAATTGCTTTCAGAGTGTAAGAACACCGTTTGAGCACAATGTTTGTTTTTTTGTGCTCAAATGAATACATTCCACTTCAAATGGGTGGGAGAGTGGCATTATATTACCTATTTTGGGAGATTAGTAAACACGTTTGCATTGATCATTAACAGAATATATCAACATTTTTTGTTTTTATGTTGTCAAAATGCTTTTTCAGAGCTAGAAGAACACGGTATTTTCGAAATCATGTTTGTTTTTTTGCTCAAAATGAAATAAATTCCACTTCCAAATGGTGGAGAGTGGCATTATAACCATTTTTGGGAGATTAGTAACACGTTTGCATTGAAATTAACAGAAATTCAACATTTTTTGTTTTTTATGTGTGCAAATGCTTTTTTGGAGCGCGAGAACACCGTTTTGACCAATGTTTTGTTTTTTTGCTCAAAATGAATACATTCCACTTCAAATGGTGGGCAGTGGCATTATAACTATTTGGAGAATTTGTAACCACGTTTTGGCATTGAAATTACACAGAAATATCAACATTTCTTGTTTTTATGTGTGCAAAATGCTTTTCAGAGTGTTAGAACACCGTTTTGACAAATGTTTGTTTTTTTCTCTAAATGAATATAATTTCCACTCCAAATGGTGGAGAGTGGATTATTACTTTTGGTGAGATTAAGTAACGCTTTGCATTGATAATTAACAGAAATATATCTACTTTCCTTGTTTGTTATGTGTGCAAAATGGTTTTCAGAGCGAATAGACACTCTTTTTGAACCAAAATGTTTTTGTTTTTATTGCCTCCAAATGCAATAAATTCCGTCCACTTCCAAATGGTGGAGGAGTTGGCATTTATACACTATATTGGTGGGAGATTTGTAGTCGCATTTGCATTGATATTTACAGAAATATCACAATTTCTTGTTTTCTTTTATACCTGTTGCAAATGCTTTTCAGAGCGTTATCGAACGAACAGACACAACCTTATATTGAACAAATGTTTGTTTTTTTTTGCTCAACAATGAATAAATTCCACTTCCAAATGGTGGAGATTGGCATTATAATCATTTTGGGAGATTAGTACACGTTTGCCATTGATATTAACAGAAATATCAACATTTCTTGGTTTTTATGTGTGCAAAACGCTTTTCAGAGCGTTAGAACACGTTTTTGACCAATGTTTGTTTTTTTGCTCAAAATGAAATAAATTCCACTTCCAAATGTGTGAGAGTGGCATTATAACCATTTTGGGAGATTAGTAACACGTTTGCATTGAAATTAACAGAAGGGATCAATAACATTTCTGTTTTTTATGTGTGCAAATGCTTTCAGAGGTGATAGGAACACCGTTTGACCAATGTTTTTTTTTTGTGCTCAAAATGAATACATTCCACTTCCAAATGGTGGGGAGTGGCATTATAATACCATTTTGGAGATTAGTAACACGTTTGCCATTGAAATTAACAAGAATATCAACATTTCTTGTTTTTATGTGTGCCAAATGCTTTTCAGAGCGTTAGAACACCGTTTTGACCAAATGTTTGTTTTTTTTTGGCTCAAAATGAATAAATTCCAGCTTCCAAATGGTGGAGAGTGGCATTATAACTATTTGGTGAGATTTAGTACACGTTTGCATTGATAATAACAGAAATATCCAACAATTTTTGTTTTGTATGTGTGCAAAATGCTTTTCAGAGTGTTAGACACACCGTTTGGACCAAATGTTTGTTTTTTTGCTCAAAATGAATAACATTCCAACTTCCAAATGGTGGAGAGTGGCATTATTATCATTTGTGAGATTAGTAACACGTTTGGCATTGAAATTACCAGAAATATCAACATATCTTGTTTTTATGTGTGCAAAATCGCTTTTCAGAGCGAGAAACCTTATTTTACCAATGTTTGTTTTTTTTGCTCAAAATGAATAAATTCCACTTTCCAAATGGTGGAGAGTGGCATTATAACATTTTGGGAGATAGTACACGTTTGCATTGAAATTAAACGAATACATCAACATTTCTTGTTTTTTATGTGTGCAAAATGCTTTTTTAGTGTGGAAACCTTTTTGACCAATGTTTGTTTTTTTTGCTCAAAATGAATAAATTTCACTTTCCAAAATGGTGGAGAGTGGGGCATTATAACTATTTTGTGAGATTGTTACAGCGTTTGCATTGATAATAACAGAAATAATCAACATTTCCTTGGTTTTATGTGTGCATATGCCTTTTCAGAGGTGTTAGAACACGTTTTTGACCTGTGTTTTTTTTTGCTCAAAATGAATTAATTTCCATTTCCAATGGTGGGAGAGTGGCTTTATATACATATTTGGTGAGATTAGTAACACGTTTGCATTGATTAATTAACAGAAATATCAACATTTCTTGTTTTATGTGTGCAAAACGGCTTTTCAGAGGTTAGAACACTGTTTTGAACCAATGTTTTATTTTTGCTCAAAATGAATAAATTCACTTTCCAAATGGTGGAGAGTGGCATTATAACCATTTTGGTGAGATTTAGTAACGCGTTTGCATTGAAATTAACAGGAATATCACATTTCTTGTTTTTATGTGTGGCACAATGCTTTTCAGAGTGTTAGAACACCGTTTGAGACAAATGTTTGTTTTTTTTCTCAAAATGAATAAATTCCACTTTCCAATGGTGGAGAGTGGCTTTATAACCATTTTTGGGAAGATTAGTAACATGTTTGCATTGAAATTTAACAGAAATATCAACATTTCTTGGTTTTTAATGTGTGCAAATGCTTTTCAGAGCGAAAGACCGTTTTGACCAATGTTTGTTTTTTTTGCTCAACAATGAATAAATTCCACACTTCAAATGGTGCGGAGTGCTTTATAACCATTTTGGTGAGATTAGTAACACGTTTGCATTATAAATTACAGAAATATCAACATTTTCTTGTTTTTATGTGTGCAAAAGCTTTTCAGAGTGATAGAACACCTTTTTGACCAATGTTTGTTTTTTTTGCTCAAAATGAATTACATTCCACTTTCCAATGGTAGAGAGTGGGCATTATAAACCATTTTGGGAGATTAGTTAAACAGCGTTTGCATTGAAATCTAGGAAATATCAACATTTCTTGTTTTTTCTGTGTGCAAAATAGCTTTTACAGAGGTAAGAAACAAACCGTTTTTGACCTAATGTTGTTTTTTTTTGCTCAAAATGAATAAATTCGCACTCCAATGGTGGACAGTGGCAATAATAACCATTTTGGGAGATTATAGTAAACAGTTTGCAATTGAAATTACAGAAATATCAACATTTCTTGTTTTTTATGTGTTGCAAAATGGCTTTTCAGAGCGTTAGAACACCTTTACTGACAAATGTTTGTTTTTTTTGCCTCAAATGAATACATTCCACTTCCAAATGGTGGAGAGTGGCATTATAACTATTGGTGGAGATTAGTAACACGTTTGCATTGATAATTAACAGAATATCAACATTTCTTGTTTTAATGTGTGCAATATGCTTTTCAGAGTGTTAAGAACAGCCGTTTTGACACAATGTTTTTTTTTTTGCTCAAAATGAATAAAAGTCCACTTCCAAATGTGGGAGTGGCATTTAACGCATTTTTGGGAGATTAGTAACACGTTTTGCAAGATAAGAGGTTTACAGGATAATCGGCAAGAAATAGGTCAACATTTCTTGTTTTTTATGTGTGCCAAAATGCTTTTCAGAGCGTTAGAATCACTCTCTCTTTGACCAATGTTTGTTTTTGTTTGCTCAAAATGAATAGAATTTCACACGTTGCCAAATGGTGGAGAGTGTTGCATTATACCATTATTGGGAGGGATTAGTAAAAGCACGTTTGCATTGAATATTTAACAGGAATATCAACATTTTCTTGTCTTTTGATGTGTGTGCACAAATGCTTTTCAGACGGCGTATAGTAACACTGTTTTGACCACATGTTTGGTTTTTTTTGCTGCTCTATTATTCGTAATGAATGACATTCTCACTTGCAAATGGTGGAGGAGTGGCATTGTACATCATATTTGTGGTGAGAATTAGTAACACGTTTGCATTGAAGCGTTTGCATTGATATCAAGAAATATCAAACATTTCTTGTTTTTTATGTGGTGCAAAGCTTTTTAGAGCGTTAGAACACTTTTTGACCAATGTTTGTTTTTTTGCTCAAAATGGATAAATTCCCTCTTCCAATGGTGGGAGAGTGGCAATTATAACCATTTTGGGAGATTAGTAACACGTTTGCATTGAAATTAACAGAAATATCAACATTTCTTGTTTTTATGTGTGCAAAATGCTTTTTCAGAAGCGATAGAAACACCGTTTTTGACCAATGTTGTTTTTTTGTCAAAATGAATAAATTCCACTTCCAAATGGTGGGGAGTGGCATTATAACTATTTGGTGAGATTAGTAACACGTTTGCATTGAAAATAACAGAAATATCAACATTTCTTGTTTTTATGTGTGCATAAATGCTTTTCAGAAGTGCGTTAGAACACCGTTTTGACCAAATGGTTTGTTTTTTTGGCTCAAAATGAATACATTCCACCTTCAAATGGTGGAGAGTGGCATTAATAACCATTTTGGGAGATTAGTAACACGTTTGCATTGGAAATTAACAGAAATTATCAACATTTCTTGTTTTTATGTGTGCAAAATGCTTTCAGAGCGTAAGAACACCGTTTTGACAATGTTGTTTTTTTTTGCTCAAAATGATAAATTCCACTTCCAAAGGTGGGGAGTGGCATTCATTAACCATTTTGGGGAGATTAGTAACACGTTTGCATTGAAATTAACGAGAATATCAACATTTCTTGTTTTTATGTGTGCAAAATGCTTTTCAGAGCGTTTAGAACACCGTTCTGACCACGAGTGTTTTTTTTTTGCCTCAAAATGAATAAATTCCACTTCCAAATGGTGGGGAGTGGCATTATAACCATTTTGGGGAGATTAGTAACACGTTTGCATTGATATTAACAGAAATATCAACATTTCTGTTTTTATGTGTGCAAAACTGCTTTTCAGAGCGTCTTAGAACACCGTTTTTGACCAATGTTTTTTTTTTTGCTAAGATGAATAAATTCCACTTCCAAATGGTGGGGGAGTGGCATTATAACCATTTTGGGAGATAGTACACCGTTTGCATTGATATTAACAGAAATATCAACATTTCTGTTTTATTGTGTGTGGCAAAATGCTTTTTCAGAGCGTTAGAACACCGCTTTTTGACCAATGTTTTTTTTTTTTGGCTTCAAAATGAATAAGAATTCCACTTCCAAATGGTGGAGGAGTGGCTTATAACCATTTTGGGAGATTAGTAACACGTTTGCATTGAAATTACACAGAAATATCAAACATTTCTTGTTTTTATGTGTGCAAAATGCTTTTTCGAGACCGAGACGTTAGAACACCGTTTTTGACCAATGTTTTGTTTTTTTTGCTCAAAATGAATAAATTCCACTTTCCAAATGGTGGGGAGTGGCATTATAACCATTTTGGGAGATTAGTAACACCGTTTGCATTGAAATTAACAGAAATATCAACATTTCTTGTTTTTATGTGTGCAAAATGCTTTTCAGAGCGTTAGAACACCGTTTTTGACCAATGTTTTTTTTTTTGCTCAAAATGAATTAAATTCCACTTCCAATGGTGGGGAGTGGCATTATAACCATTTTGGGAGATTAGTAACACGTTTGCATTGAAATTAACAGAAATATCAACATTTCTTTGTTTTTATGTTGTGTGCAAGAATGCTTTTCAGAAGTGTGTAGGAACACGCGGTCTTTGTTGACCAATGTTTTTTTTTTTTGCTTCAAAATGAATAAATTCCACTTCCACAATGGTGGGGAGTGGCATTATTAACCATTTTGGGGAGATTAGTAACACGTTTGGCATTGAATATAACAGAAATATCAATCATTTCTTGTTTTTTATGTGTGGCCAAAAATGCTTTTCAGAGGTCTGTAGAACACCGTTTTGACCAATGTTTTTTTTTTTGCTCAAAATGAATAAATTTCCACTTCCAAATGGTGGGGAGTGGCATTATAAGACATGTTTGGGAGATTAGTTAACACGTTTGCCATTGATAATTAACAGAAAATATCAACATTTCTTGTTTTTTTGTGTGCAAAATGCTTTTCAGAGCGGTTAGACATAGAACACCGTTTTTGACCATGTGTTTTTTTTTGCTGCTCAAAATGAATAGAATTCCACTTCCACAATGGTGGGAGTGGCATTATAACCATTTTTGGGAGATTAGTAACACGTTTTGCCATTGAAATTAACAGAAATATCACATTTTCTTGTTTTTATGTGTGCAAAATGCTTTCTAGAGCGTTAGAACACCGTTTTTGGACCAATGTTTTTTTTTTTTGCTCAAAAAAAATAAATTCCACTTCCAAATGGTGGGGAGTGGCATTATTAACCATTTGGGGAGATTAGTAACACGTTTGCATTGAAATTAACAGAAATATCAAACATTTTCTTGTTTTTATTGTGGTGCAAAATGCTTTTCAGAGCGTTAGAACACCGTTTCTGACCAATGTTTTTTTTTTTGCTCAAAATGAATAAATTCCCCTTCCAAAATGGTGGGGAGTGGCATTTATAACCATTTTGGTGAGATTAGTAACACGTTTGCATTGAAATTAACACGAAATATCAACATTTCTTGTTTTTAGTGTGGGCAAAATGCCTTTTCAGAGCGTTAGAAACACCGTTTTACCATGTTTTGTTTTTTGCTCAAAATTGAATAAATTCCACTTTCCAAATGGTGGGGAGTGGCATTATAACCATTTGGTGAGATTAGTAACACGTTTGCATTGAAATTAACAGAAATATCAACATTTCTTGTTTTTATGTGTGCCAAAATGCTTTTTCAGAGCGTTAGAACACCGTTTTGACCAATGTTTTTTTTTTGCTCAAAATGAATAAATTCCACTTCCAAATGGTGGGGAGTGGCATTATAACCATTTTGGGAGATTAGTAACACGTTTGCATTGAAATTAACAGAAATATCAACATTTCTTGTTTTTATGTGTGTGCAAAAATGCTTTTTAGAGCGTTAGACACACTGTTTTGACCAATGTTTGTTTTTGTTTTGCTCAAAATGAATAAATAATTCCACTTTCCAAATGGTGGAGAGTGGCATTATAAGCATTTCTTGGGAGATTAGTAACACGTTTGCATTGAAATTAACAGAAATATCAACATTTCTTGTTTTTATGTGTGCAAAATGCTTTTCCAGAGCTTTAGAACACCGTTTTTGACCAATGTTTGTTTTTTTTTGCTCAAAATGAATAAAATTCCACTTCCAAATGGTGGGAGTGGCATTATAACCATTTTGGGAGATTAGTTAACATGTTTGCATTGAATTAACAGAAATATCACATTTCTTGTTTTTATGTGTGCAAAAATGCTTTTCAGAGCGTTAGGAACACCGTTTTGACCAATGTTTTTTTTTTTTGCTCAAAAATGAATAAATTCCACTTCCAAATGGTGTGGGAGTGGCATTATAACCATTTTGGGGATTAGTAACACGTTTGCATTGAGGAAATTAACAGAAATATCAACATTTTCTTGTTTTTATGTGTGCAAAATGCTTTTCAGAGGTGTAGAACACCGTTTTGACCAATGTTTTTTTTTTTTTGCTCAAATGAATACAATTCCACTTCCCAAATGGTGCGGGGAGTGGCATTATAACCATTTTGGGAGATTAGTAACACGTTTGGCATTTGAAATTAACAGAAATATCAACCTTTTTTTGTGTTTTTATGTGTGGCAAATGCTTTTCAGAGCGTTAGAAACAGCCGTTTTTGACCAATGTTTTTTTTTTTTGCTCAAAATGAATAAATTTTCCACTTCCAAAATGGTGGAGGAGTGGCCATTTATAAACCATTTTGGGAGTTTAGTAACACACGTTTGCATTGAAATTATACAGAATATCTATCAACTCTTCTTGTTTTTATGTGGTGCAAAATGCTTTATCAGAGGCGACGTAATAGAACACCGTTTGACCAATGTGTTTGTTTTTTGCTCAAAATGAATAACATTCCACTTCCAAATGGTTGGGAGTGGCATTATAAACCATTTGGTGAGATTAGTAACCGGTTTGCATTGAAATTAACAGAAATATCAACATTTCTTGTTTTTTATGTGGCAAAATTGCTTTTCAGAGCGTGATAGAACCGTTTGACCAATGTTTTTTTTTTTGCTCAAAATGAATAAATTCCACTTCCAAATGGTGGGGAGTGGCATTATAACCATATTTGGGAGATTAAGTAACACGTTTGGCATTGAAATTAACATCCGAAATATCAACATTTCTGTTTTTATGTGTGCAAAATGCTTTTCAGAGCGTTAGAATCACCGTTATTGAACCAATGTTTTTTTTTTTTGCTCAATAATGAATATAATTCCACTTCCCAATATGGTGGGGAGTGGCATTTATAACCATTTTGGAGATTAGTAACACGTTTGCAATTGAAATTAACAGAAATATCAACATTTCTTGTTTTTTGTGTCTGTGCAAAATGCTTTTCAGAGCGTAAGAACCGATCCTCGTTTTGACCACCAATGTGTTGTTTTGTGGTTGCTCAAAATGAATAACATTCCAGCTTCCAATGGTGGGGAGTGGCATGTATAACCATTTTGGGGGAGATTTTGTTACACGTTTGCATTGATTAACAGAAATATCAACATTTTTTGTTTTTATGTGTGTTCATATGCTTTCAGAGCGTATAGAAGCACACTTTTTGCCAATGTTTGTTTTATTTGCTCAAAATGAGATCAAATATCCTTTACACATGGTGGAGAGTGGCATTAATTACCATATTTGGTAGATTAGTTACTACGTTTCATTGAAATTCAGATAGACTGAATATCAACATTTCTGTTTTATGTGTGTAAAATGCCTTCAGAGCGTTGAAACACCGTTTTGACAAGTATTTTTTTTTTGCTCCAAATGGAATAATTCTCCACTTCGCAATGGGTGGAGAGTGGCATTACATAACTATTTTGGTGAGATTAGTAACGACGTTTGCATTGATATTACAGAAATATCAACATTTCTTGTATTGTATAATGTGAGCGCAGAATGCTTTTTGTCAGATGCTTGTTTTGTAGATCAATGAATCATCCGCTTCTATTGACCAATAGTTTGCTTTGTTTGTTGCTACAAGTACCGTTAGGCATATACAGAAATTCCACTTTCGTATTATATGGTTGGGCGTGAGTTTTGCAGAGCGATTATAACCATTTTGGGAGATTAGTAAGATACGTTTGCCATTAGTGAAAACTTAACTATGCAAATCGATATCTAGCCATTATCTCTGTGTTTTTATGGTGTGCCAACAAGTGTCTTGTATTCAGAGTTCATCTCGTTCTGTGGCCCATCGAGAACAGACACCGTTTTGACCAATGTTTTGTTTTTTTGCTCATAATGAATAAATTCCACTTCCAAATGGTGGGGAGTGGCATTATAACCATTTTGGGAGATTAGTAAACACGTTTGGCATTGAAATTAACAGAATTATCAAACATTTCTTTGTTTTTATGTGTGCAAAATGCTTTTTAGAGCGTGAGCGAAACACCGTTTTGACCAATTGTTTTTTTTTTTGCTTGCAAAATGAATAAATTCCACTTTCCCAAATGGTGGGGAGTGGCATTATATGACCATTTTGGGGATTAGTAACACGTTTGCATTTGAATTTAACTCAGAAATATCTCAACATTTCTTGGTTTTTATGTGTGCAAAATGCTTTTCAGAGCGTTAGAACACCGTTTTGACCAATGTTTTTTTATTTTTGCTCAAAATGAATAAATTCCACTTCTCTACAATATGGGTGGGGAGTGTGGCATTATATACGATCATTTTGGGAGGATTAGAGTAACACGTTTGCATTGCAATATAACTAGACTAAAATATATCAACATTTCTGGTTTTTATGTGTTGCAAAATGCTTTTCAGGAGCGTTTAGAACACCGTTGTATTCGTACCAAATGTTCTTGTTTTTATGTTCGCTGCTATGAATAAATTCCACCTCCAACGGCTGTGTTGGTTTTGAGTCGCATTTAGAATCCATTTTCGGGGAAAGATTAGTAAACATTTCACGTTTTGCATTGAATAGATTTAACAGAAATATTCAACATTTTCTTTTTTTTATGTGTGCAAAATGCTTTTTCAAGAGCGTAGTTTACGAACACCGTTTTGACCAATTGTTTTGACTGTTGTTTTTTGCTCAAATAGAATAAATTCCAGCTTCCAAATGGTGGGGAGTGGCATTATAACCATTTTGGGAGATTAGTAACCACACGTTTTGCATGAAATTACAGAAATATCAACATTTCTTGTTTTTATGTGTGCAAAATGCTTTTCAGAGCGTTTAGAACACCGTTTTGACCAATGTTTTTTTTTTTGCTCAAAATGAATAAATTCCACTTCCAAATGGTGGGGGAGTGGCATTATAACCATTTTGGGAGATTAGTAACACGTTTTTGCATTGAAATTAACAGAAATATCAACATTTCTTGTTTTATGTGTGCAAAATGCTTTTTCAGAGGTTAAGAACACCGTTTTGACCATGTTTTTTTTTTTGCTCAAAATGAATAAATTCCACTTCCAAATGGTGGAGATGGCATTATAACCATTTTGGGAGATTAGTAAACACGTTTGCATTGGAAATTAACAGAAAATATCAACATTTCTTGTTTTTATGTGTGCAAAATGCTTTCAGAGCGTTAGAACACCGTTTCTTGACCAATGTTTTTTTTTGCTCAAAATGAATAACATTCCACTTCCCAATGGTGGGGAGTGGCATTATAACCATTTTGGGGAGATTAGTAACACGTTTGCATTGAAATTAACAGAAATATCTCAACATTTCTTGTTTTTATGTGTGCAAAATGCTTTTCAGAGCGTTAGAACACCGTTTTTGACCAATGTTTTTTTTTTTGCTCAAAATGAATAAATTCCACTTCCAAATGGTGGGGAGTGGCATTATAACCATTTTGGGAGATTAGTAACACGTTTGCATTGAATTTAACAGAAATATCAACATTTCTTGTTTTTATGTGTGCAAAATGCTTTTCAGAGCGTTAGAACCCGTTTTGACACAATGTGTTTTTTTTTTTGCTCAAATGGAATAAATTCCACTTCCAAATGGTGGGGAGTGGCATTATAAACCATTTTGGGAGATTTAGTAACACGTTTGCATTGAAATTAACAGAAATATCAACATTTCTTGTTTTTATTGGTGTGCAAAATGCTTTTTCAGAGCGTTAGAACAACCGTTTTTGACAAAATGTTTTTTTTTTTTTGCTCAAAATGAATAAATTCCACTTCCAAATGGTGGGGAGTGGCATTATAACCATTTTGGGAGATTAGTAACACGTTTGGCATTGAAATTAACAGAAATATCAACATTTCTTGTTTTTATGTGTGCAAAATGCTTTTCCAGAAGCGTTAGAAACACCCTTTTTGACCAATGTTTTTTTTTTTGCTCAAATGAATAAATTCCACTTCCAAATGGTGGGGAGTGGCCATTATAACCATTTTTGGTGAGATTAGTAACACGTTTGCATTGAAATTAACAGAAATATCAACATTTCTTGTTTTATGTGTGCAAAATGCTTTTCAGAGCGTATAGAACACCGTTTTGACCATGTTTTTTTTTTTTGCTCAAATGAATAATTTCCACTTCCCAATGGTGGGGAGTGGGCATTTATAACCATTTTGGGAGATTTAGTAAACACTTTTGCATTGAAATTAACAGAAATATCACATTTCTTGTTTTTATGTGTGCGCAAAATGCTTTTCAGAGCGTTAGAACACGCGTTTTGACCAATTGTTGTTTTTTTTTGCTCAAATGATAAATTTTCCACTTCGCCAAATGGTGGGGAGTGGCATTAATAACTATACTGTTGGGAGATTAGTAAACACGTTTGCATTGAAAGTAACAGAAATATCAACATTTCTTGTTTTTATGTGTGCAAAAGCTTTTCAGAGCGTTAGAACACCGTTTTGACCAATGTTTTTTTTTTTTGCTCAAAATGAATAAATTCCACTTCCAAATGGTGGGGAGGTGGCATTATAACGCATTTTGGGAGAGTAGTTAACACGTTTGCATTGGAATTAACAGAAAATATCACATTTCTTGTTCTTTATGTGTGCCAAATGCTTTCAGAGCGAAACTAGAACACGTTTTGACCAATGTTTTTTTTTTGCTCAAAATGAATAATTCCACTTCCAAATGGTGGGGAGGTGGCATTTATAACCATTTTTGGGAGATTAGTAACACTTGTTGCATTGAAATTAACAGGAAATATCAACATTTTCTTGTTTATGTATGTGTGCAGAAATGCGCTTTTCAGAGCGTCTAGAACACTCGTTTTGACCAATGTTTTTTTTTTTGCTCAAAATGAAAAAAATTCCACTTTCCAAATGGTAGGGAGTGGCAACTTATAACCATTTTGGGAGATTAGTAACACGTTTTGCATTGAATTAACAGAAATAATCAACATTTCTTGTTTTTATGTGTGCAAAATGCTTTTCAGAGCGTTAGAACACCGTTTTGACCCATTGTTGTTTTTTTTGCTCAAAATGAATAAATTCCACTTCCAAATGGTGGGCAGTGGGCAATTATAACCATTTTGGGGAGATTAGTAACACGTTTGCATTGGAAATTAACAGAAATATCAACATTTCTTGTTTTTATGTGTGCAAAATGCTTTTCAGAGCGTTAGAACACCGTTTTTGACCAATGTTTTTTTTTTTGTGCTCAAAATGAATAAATTCCACTTCCAAATGGTGGGGAGTGGCATTATAACCATTTTGGGAGATTAGTAACACGTTTGCATTGAATAATAACAGAAATATCAACATTTTTGGTTTTTTATGTGTGCAAATGCCTTTTCAGAGCTGTAAGAGAACACTCCGTTTTGAACCAATGTTGTTTTTTTTTTTGCTCAAAATGAAATAAATTCCACTTCCAAATGGTGGGGAGTGGCCATTATAACCATTTTGGGAGATTAGTAACACGTTTTGCATTGATAATTAAAGAAATATCAACATTTCTTGTTTTTATGTGTGCAAATGCCTTTCAGAGCGTTTAGAACACCTATTTTGACAATGTTTGTTTTTTTTGCTCAAAATGAATAAATTCCACTTCCAAATGGTGGGGAGTGGCATTATAACCATTTTGGGAGATTAGTAAACACGTTTGCATTGAAATTAACAGAAATATCAACATTTCTTGTTTTTTATGTGTGCAAAATGCTTTGTTCAGAGCGATTAGAACACCGTTTGCCAATGTTTGTTTTTTTGCTCAAAATGAATAAATTCGCACTTCCAAATGGTGGGGAGTGGCATTATAACCATTTGTGAGATTAGTAACACGTTTGCATTGAAATATAACAGAAATTATCAACATTTTCTTGTTTTATTATGTGTGCATAAAATGCTTTTCAGAGCGTTGAGAACACCGTTTGACCACAATGTTGTTTTTTTTTGCTCAAAATGAATAAATTCCACTTCCAAATGGTGGGGAGTGGCATTATAACCATTTTGGGGAGATTAGGAACACGTTTGCATTGAAATTAACAGAAATATCAACATTTCTTGTTTTTATGTGTGCAAAATGCTTTTCAGAGCGTTTAGAACACCGTTTTGACCAATGTTTTTTTTTTTTGCTCTCAAAATGATATAAATTCCACTTTCAAATGGTTGGGAGGTGGCATTTATAACCATTTGGGGAGATTAGTAGACACGTTTTGCATTGAAATTAACAGAAATACTAACATTTCTTGTTTTTATGTGTGCCAAAATGCTTTTCAGAGCGTTAGAAGACACCGTTTTGACCAATGTTTGTTTTTTGCTCAAAATGAATAAATTCACTTCCAAATGGTGGGGAGTGGCATTATACCATTTTGGGAGATTGTAACACGTTTGCATTGAAATTAACAGAAAATATCAAACATTTTCTTGTTTTTATGTGTGCAAAATGCTTTTCAGAGCGTTGAGGAACACCGTTTTTGACCAATGCTTTTTTTTTTTTGCTCAAAATGAATAGAATTCACTTTCCAAATGGTGGGGAGTGGCATTATAACCATTTTGGGAGATTAGTAACACGGTTTGCATTGAAATTAACAGAAATATCAACATTTCTTGTTTTTTATGTGTGCAAAATGCTTTTTCAGAGTCGATTAGAACACCGACTTTTTTGACCAATGTTTTTTTTTTGTTGCTCAAAATGAATAAATTCCACTTCCAAATGGTGGTAGGGGTAGTGGCATTATAACCATTTTGGAGATTAGTAACACGTTTGCATTGAAATTAAGCCGATATATATACTCAACTTTTCTTGTTTTTTATGTGTGCAAAATGCTTTTTCAGAGCGTTTGAGAACACCGTTTGACCAATGTTTTTTTTTTTTGCTCAGAAATGAATAAATTCCACTTCAATGGGTGGAGGTGGCATTATAACATTGGTGAATTAGTTGGCTAGTGTTATAACTTCATTTTGGGTATGATGTAGTAACACCGTTTGCGCATTGAAGATTATTAACTAGAAATATCAACATTTTCTTGTTTTTATGTGTGCCAAAATGCTTTTCAGAGCGTTAGAACACCGTTTTGACCAATGTTTTTTTTTGCTCAAAATGATAAATAAATCCACTTCCAAATAGGTGGGGAGTGGCATTATAACCATTTTGGGAGATTAGTAACAGCGTTTGCATTGAAATTACAGAGAATTATCACATTTCTTGTTTTTTATGTGTGCAAAGATAATGCTTTTCAGAGCGTAGAGAACACCGTTTTGACCATGTTTTTTTTTTTTTGCTCAAAATGAATAAATTCCATCTTCCAAATGGTGGAGAGTGGCATTAATAACCATTTTGGGGAGATTAGTAACACGTTTGCATTGAAATTAACAGAAATAGCTCACACATTTCTTGTTTTTATGTGTGTGGCAACATGCTTTTCAGAGCGTTAGAACAACCGTTTTGACCAATGTTTTTTTTTTTTGCTCAAAATGAATTAAATTCCAACTTCCCAAATGGTGGGAGTGGCATTTATAACCATTTTGGGGAGATTAGTAACAGTTTGCATTGAAATTTCACAGAAATATCAACATTTCTTGTTTTATGTGTGGCCAAATGCTTTTCAGAGCGATTAGAACACTCGTTTGACCAATGTTTTTTTATGCTCAAAATGAATAAATTCCACTTCCAAATGGTGGGGAGTGGCATTATAACCATTTTGGGAGATTTAGTAAACACGTTTTGCATTGAATTTAACAGAAATATCACATTTTCTTGTTTTTATGTGTGCGAAAATGCTTTTCAGGAGCGTGTAGAAACACCGTTTTGACCAATGTTTTTTTTTTTGCTCAAAATGAATATTATTCCACTTCCAAATGGTGGGGGAGTGGCATTATATAACCATTTTGGGAGATTAGTAACACGTTTTGCATTGAAAATTAACAGAAAATATAACATTTCTTGTTTTTATGTGTGCAAAATGCTTTTCATAGAGCGTATAGAACACCGTTTTGACCAATGTTTTTTTTTTTTTCTCAAAATGAATAAATTCCCCTTCCAAATGGGGGGAGTGGGCATTATATAACCATTTGGGAGATTAGTAACACGTTTGCATTGAAATTAACAGAAATATCACACATTTTCTTGGTGTTTTTATGTGTGCAAAATGCTTTTTCAAGAGCGATTGAGAAACCTGTTTTGACCATGTTTTTTTTTTTTTGCTCAAAATGAATAAATTCCCACTTCCAAATGGTGGAGTTGGCTATTATAACCATTTTGGGAGATTTAGTAACACGTTTGCATTGAAATTAACAGAAATATCAACATTTCTTGTTTTTATGTGTGCAAAATGCTTTTCAGAGCGTTATAGAACACCGTTTTTGACCAATGTTTTTTTTGTTTTGTTTGCTCAAATGAAATAAATTCCTACTTTCCAAATGTGGGGAGTGGCATTATAACCATTTGGGGAGATTAGTAAACACGTTTGCATTGAAAATAACAGAAATTATCAACATTTCTTGTTTTTATGTGTGCAAAATGCTTTTCAGAGCGTTAGAACACCGTTTTGACCAATGTTTTTTTTTTGCTCAAAATGAATAAATTCCCACTTCCAATGGGTGGGGGGTTGGCATTATAATCCCATTTGGGAGATTAGTAAACACGTTTGCATTGAAATTAACAGACATATCACATTTCTTGTTTTTTATGTGGGCAAAATGCTTTTCAGAGCGTCTAGAACACCGTTTTTGACCAATGTTTTTTTTTTTGCTCAAAATGAACTAAATTCCACTTCCAATGGTGGGGAGTGGATTATAACCATTTTGGGAGATTCAAGTAACAACGTTTGCAATTGAATTAACAGAAATATCAACATTTCTTGTTTTTATGTGTGCAAAATGCTTTTCAGAGCGTTAGTAACACCGTTTGACTTGCACCATGTTGTTTTTTTGCTCAAAATGAATAAATTCCACTTCCAAATGGTGGGGAGTGGCATTATTACCATTTTGGAGAATTAGTAACACGTTTGCATTGATAATTAACAGAAATATCAACATTTCTTGTTTTTTATGGTGTGCAAAATGCTTTTTCAGAGCGTTAGAACAACCGTTTTGACAAATGTTTTTTTTTTTGCTCAAAAATGAATATAAATTCACTTCCAAATGGTGGAGGAGTGGCATTTCATAACATTTATGCCATGTGTGAGAGATTAGTAACACGTTTGCATTGAAATTAACAGAAATATCAACATTTCCTTGTTTTTAATGTGTGCAAAATGCTTTTCAGAGCGAATTAGAACACCGTTTTGACCAATGTTTTTTTTTTGCTCAAAATGATAAATTCCACTTCCAAATGGTGGGCAGTGGCATTATAACCATTTTGGAGAATTAGTAACACGTTTGCATTGAAAATAACAGAAATATCAAACCATTTTCTTGTTTTATGTGTGCAAAATGCTTTTCAGAGCGTTAGAACACCTGTTTTGACCAATGTTGTTTTTTTCTCTCAAACTGAATAAATTTCCACTTCCAACATGGTGGGGAGAGTGGCATTTATAACCATTTGGGAGATTAGTAACACGTTTGCATTGATATTACAGAAATATCACATCATTATCTTGTTTTTAATGTGTGCAAAACTGCTTTCAGAGAGCTTTAGAACACGTTTTTGACCAAATGTTTTTTTTTTGCTCAAAATGAATAAATTCCACTTTCCAAATGGTGGGGAGTGGCATTATAACCATTTTGGGAGATTTAGTAACACGTTTTGCATTGAAATTACAGAGAATATCAACATTTCTTGTTTTTTGTGTGCAAAATGCTTTTCAGAGCGTGGTAGCTAGAACACCGTTTTGACCAATGTTTTTGTTTTTTTGCTCAAATGATAAATTCCACTTTCCAAATTGGTGGGGAGTGGCATTATAACCATTTTGGGAGATTAGTAACACGTTTGCATTTGAAATTTAACGGAAATATCAACATTTCTTGTTTTTATGTGTGCAAAATGCCATATTTACAGAGCGTTAGAACACCGTTTTGACCCAATATGTTTTGTTTTTTTGCTCAAAATGAATACATATTCCACTTCCCAAATGGTGGACGGATGGGCATTATAACCATTTTTGGGAGATAGTAACGCACGTTTTGCATTGAAATAACAGAAATATCAACAATTTCTTGTTTTTTTATGTGTGCAAAATGCTTTTAAGAGCGTTAGGCTACCTCTTTTTTGACCAATGTTTGTTTTTTTGCTCAAAATGAATAAATTCCTCACTCTCAATATGGTGGGGAGTGGCATTATAACCATTTTGGGAGATTAGTAACACGTTTGCATTGAAATTTAACAGAAATATTCACCATTTCTTGTTTTTTTGTGTAGGCTTGCAAAATGCTTTTCAGAGCCTTAGAAACAGAACACACGTTTTGACCAATGTTTTTTTTTTTTGCTCTCAATGATGAATAAATTCCACTTCCAAATGGGTGGGGAGTGGCATTAATAACCATTTTGGGAGATTCCTCAGTAACAGCGGTTTGCATTGAAATTAACAGAAATATCAACATTTCTTGTACTTTTTATAGTGCGTGAGTGCAAATGATGCTTTTTCAGAGCGTTACGAACACCGTTTTGACTCTGACCAATGTGTTTTTTTTTTGTGCTCAAAATGCATAACATTCCACTTCCCAATGGTTAGGGAGTGCATTAATCATAACCAATATTTGGGAGATTAGTAACACGACGTTGTGCAGTTGAAATTAACAGAAATATCAACATTTCTTGTTTTTATGGTGTGCCAAAATGCTTGATTCCAGAGCGTGTAGAACCACCGTTATGAGACCCAATGTTTTTTTTTTCTTGCTCAAAATGATTAATTCCACTTCCAAATGGTGGGGAAGTGGCATAGTCATTATAAACCATTTTGCTGCGAGATTAGCTATACACGTTTGCATTTGAAATTCCACAGAATATATCAACATTTCTTGTTTTTAATTTTTTAAATGTGTGCAAAAATGCTTTTCAGAGCGTTAGAGAACAGCACGCGTTTTGACCAATGTTTTTTTTTTTTCTCAAATGTTGTTTGATCTCATGCCGGTTCCTGATCCCCGCCTGTCTGACTATCGTGCGTGCTTCTCCGACCCACTGTCTGTCGACTCTCCTGGCCGGATTCCTGATCCGCTGCCTGTCTGACTATCCTGCCTGCTCTCCGACCCCTGCCTGTCTGACTCTTTTTGGGTGTCCCGTTCCTCGCCTGTCTGACTACCCTTCACCGCTGAAGCCCCGCCTGCCTGACTTCCCACTGCCCAGTCCTTATCTTGTCATTTCCCGTGGACTAAATAAATCCATCTTCCCTTCCTCCCCGTCTCCCTCCTCTGTGTCCAGCATCTGGCGCGTCCTACGGTTCCGTATATTCTTAACACGATAGCCTTTTGGTATAATTATTTGTTATTCCCAATGTTAAACTATTGGTTACACTCCTTTTTGATTGAACTACTGTTGTGTTTTAGGCACCTGTGATGTTGCACCTGCCAGAGCTGCTACATCAAGTCATGTGACTTATGAGAAGCCCTGGGGTGGCTTCGAAGGATCGTTGACCAGCAGCAGCCACATATTCGGGGAAAATGCAGGTAAGCAGTGTGCTACCAAAATGGCATGGCGGCGATTATTGACCCACGACCAACCACTAGCGTTCGAAATGAAAAAAAAAAACATCATCATATTTTCCTAAAACAAGGTAATGGCTTGCTACACATCTATGCTATCCAAACTAACGGAAATCCAGTTCACGCCAACCACCACTGGGGCCCGGGGCCTATATTTTTTTTTCATTTCCGAATTGCCCAGGACACTGCAAAATTTAAACATATAAATATTTAGTTTGGAATATTGGTGGAAAACACTCACTGGAAGTTCTTGATCGAAAAGGATGATTTCTTTGCAAAACTTATTCCTTTAAAGAGGCTATCAGAAAACCACTGCTGCAGACAGAACTGCTTGTCAACAACCAGAAAGGTGTCTTGTGGCCGTTTTCAGGCTCGAAAGTGCTTTCTGACATGTTTTCGATTCACTCATTCTCGTAGTACTTGGGTTCGGTTGCACGGATGGAACCAGCAATAGTTAGCGCACTATGCTACTGTGTATGAGTTGTTATGACCATTTGAGAACACCCTTGTCAAATCCTATATAATACGAAATCATCCACGAGCCCCAAACAAGGTCGCTCTTGAAGTCACTTGCGTGTGAAAGCTGTTGAGGTTCATTTACTGCGTACTGCACAGCCTGAAGCCAGCACTTTCAGACCCACTGACGTGACTCTGATCTCTGTGTCCTTCTAGGTAACAGGATTAGGAAATTCCTTTGCCAGTAAACGCGTCTTTTCCCTTGATAACTGTGCAGCCTGGGCAAACACTTCTACAGGGTGACACAACTGTTAGACATTGACAGTGGTGGTCCTCCAATTCACACAGAGGCGTGCATTCAGATGTTGTTTTAATTTCTGTAAACAGATGCCGAAATAATATTTACTGGATGTGACATTAAGGGAAAAAAACAGGTATCTGCCAACAAACTGAATATCGTACCAAGTTTTAGATCAAAATGATCGTTGTACAAACCTCGATTTATAGGCACAGCCTGAACCATGCCAAACAACATCCATTGAAGGAACGGTAATTGTTTCTTTCAGTTCTCTTGCGTCTTATTGAGTGTTGCGAGTCACATCACAGCCTTTTCGAAAGGCTGTAGCTGAATCACATCTCACAATAATTCCACTTCATTACCAATACTTGTCTAGATGGCAATTTGCTTCTGTGGGAGCAATATCTCAGACTCAAAAGTGAATATGTTTGGTGTCTTGGGCAACAAGAGTTTGGAAAAACAAGCTTCTGCAGATTTGTCTTCTGCGGTTGAATTTACCCATGACATCAACAGAAATGGATTGCGTCTTACGGGGCAACATTGAGACGATTTTACGAAAAGCTATATATCTGAAACATTGCAACGAAAGTCATTATGAACCAATTGCATGTGTCAAAGAAAAAACCTCTCTTACATGCTTTAGTTTAAATAGCTTCTGTGAAATGTCGCACAAAATGTCCAATGCAGACCTTGTTTCACCACGTAAAAAATGTACTGATAAATTAAGACTTCTAAGACAAAAGAAAAACATGATGTTGAAGACACAGAATTAGGCAACTTAAAAAAGGCCAAAAAACACAACAAAGATATAATTGTGATGACCAGTATCAAGCACATCGGAAAAAATAGCAGTATCAAAAAGTAGGGTCAATAATGAACCTTTCAAAGAACAAGATTAAAAAACAGCAGTATTTGAAAAAATATGCTAATGTGAACCATTTCAAAGAACAAGTAAAAAACAGCAGTATTGCAAAATATGCTAATGCATGAAACCGTTCAAAGAACAAGTAAAAAACAGGCAGTATTGAAAAATATGCCAATAATGAAAGGTTTAAAGAACAAGTAAAAAACAGCAGTATTGAAAAAATATGCTAAATTGATGAACCGTTCGAAAGGGAACAAGTATAAAAACAGCATATTGAAAAAATATTGCTAATGATGAACCGTTCAAAGAAACAAGCTAAAAAACAGCAGTTTCGAAAAATATACTAATGAATCCTGCCCATCGTAAACAGTGATTACAAAGAATGGTAATCAAATACAGAGAAGAGCCGGCTTATAAGCCCTCTGTAATTAAAGAAACTGTCAAAAGAGACTTTAATCTAACCCTCTTTAAACATTAATATCGACTATGTAATTGAACTCTTCCAAAGAAGAGTCAAACACTTGGACCCAGAACATCGTTGTTGTGTATGTTCACGATTACTTGTTCTGTAAGCAAGTTAGATTATGTGAACTAAGCTTCATCTGAATCCAAGGCTTCAACTGTGTCAGCAATTGGCGAACAACAATGCATTACTACAGTACATTCCCCATCAATGTGCTAAAACGCGGTTATGTTTATCGCCATGCCACCTAAAACAGACGTTGCTGGGAAATTGTGCGGTATTTCACTTGCACACTCCAAGGTACTCTGAGTGTAAGGACGTCATCTCCATGTACCAGTGGATCGAGTGGGTATGTGAGCGCCGTGAGTGAACAATGATCTAGATGCACATATAGAACTCCACATCTGTCTCCCGGACGAATTAGCGGCACACTGAACTCGATTAGAAACAAACCGACCTGTGCGCATTGAATATTCCCTTTATGCGACTTGTGGCATTGCCACGAGGCGTTCCAGAATTCTTCCATGGGCCGGTGACTTGCTTCCATCAAACAGCCGATGTAGTCACCCTTCGGTTCTCCCTAGGCCTTAGAAAATCAAGAATTTAATGATCCGATAAAAACTGAAAAGAAAAAAACTACTTGTAAGGGCATTGATCAGTATCACATTATTGGTGCCACACTCAAAAAAAATCGCAAAATGCAATAGCATGTTTAAAGGACATCAAATAAATGGTATAAGGACATAGACTTTAACCCTTAGAATGGAAAATCCCTGCACAAAGATGCCATGTTCTGTTTTTGAGAAGGAAATGCACCCAGTTAAAGACACTCCATCTGCACCATGAAAGCAGTGACATTACAACTGACTCAGTGTCAGATGATGAAGAAGCTGACCCATTTATGAAACTCAAACACACGGCGTTAACTACTTGGTACACATGGTTTACAACCAATCTGATATCGCACAAGAAATATTTGTATCAGCATTTTTCGAAAGTTTTATCAATTAGCCTCCAAGCTGAAGGAAACAGTCCTGTTAGGCTGCTGACAGATTGAGGCAATTGAAGCAAAAATGTTTTCCAACTATTTTCCCCAGAGGGACAGATACATTCCATGATACACTGGCCCCACAGGCTCACTTTCAGTAAGATAATAAACACACGAATCCTAAATGCTGATGGGAGGTTTTAGCAGCAACTTGATTACACTTCTCTACCCAATATTTATCTTGAGGTCCAATTCAGGTTGTTTTCCAATGTTGTTCCATAACATTGAGAAAAGCGTTACCATGCACGGGAATCATCTGGCTATAACTTCCGCCAGGCTTTCAAACAACAGACCTATGTAAGTAATGTCTTAAAACCGATCTCGTTACAAGTTCCTTCAACCGATCCGAGGGACTCCAGCTTTTTGGCAAGGTGTACAGAAAAATCTATGTGCTATCGGTCGTCAGCTTGGTGTCCCTACTTGGTTCTGTTCATTTTCATGTGCTGATTTACGCTGGACTGAATCAATAGATGTTTTCATGAGAAAATACAGAACATACAGGGAAATTTCAAACCCTGGACTGGGTCCACAGAGGTGCAATTTACTCAAAACTAATCCGGTTACCGCGGGCAAGAATGTTTCCAACACAGGTTTAACCACTTTTCCATAAATGCGTCATCAAGTCACCAGCTAACCCCATTGGTAAAGTTATCGAGACATTTTTTAGAGTTGAATTCCAACAACGCGGCTCACCCCATACACATTGTCTGTTCTGGGTGGAAAATGCACCAAAAATAGGCAAAAACACAGACCAAGAAGTCACACAATTTATTGATAAATACATCAGTTGTGAACTCCCGCCAGCAACCGACGCATTGCATGAAGTTGTTTCCAGCGTTCAAAAACACAGCTCCAAACACTCAAAGAGTTGTAGGAAAAAAGGCACAACATGCAGATTAACGTTTCACGTCCTCCAAGCAACCACACCTTTCGTTGA
>OLKM01003905.1:0-27997 GCA_900291075.1 Melanogrammus aeglefinus | reverse complement strand
TCGCTAATTATTCATCGGTCGTCCATCAAATAAAAGACAAGGCGGGTACCACTGTCGTTTTTTATCCAAACAAAGACAAGTAAGGGGGTACACTGTCGGTATTTTTATTCCAAATAAACACACCATAAGGGTAACAATCTGTCAGTTTTTTATTCAAAATAAAAAAACTGAAGTGGTAACACGTCGTATTTTTATCAATATCACAACAGGTCGTTTTTTTATACGAATAAACATAGAGGGGTAACACTGGTCGTCTTTAATCAATCTGAAGATCAACGGCGGGTCAACACTGAGCGATATCTGTGAATAAACATAAGGGTAAACACTGTCGTATCTTTATCTGAGTCGTCATCAAAAACACACCAAGGGTAACACTTGGTCGATTTTTTATCAAATAAAACATAAGGGGTAACACACTGTCGTAATTTTATCAATAAATCATAAGGGGTACACTAGCGATATTTGTGAATAAAAACAGAAGGGGTAAAACACTGTCGTATTTTGTATCAGTCGTCTCAAAAAAAAATAACAAGGGTAACACTGGTCGTGATCGTCCTGCATTATCATTCAAATAAACATAAGGGGTTCAACACTGTCGTATTTTCATCGGGCTCGTCCATCAAAAAATAAACAGGCAGTTAACACTGTCGTTTTTATCATATAAAACTTAAGGGTAACACGTTCGTTCTTCTTATCTCCAAATCAAACAGATGTCAATATTTATCAAATTAAAACAAAGGCGTAACACTGTCGTTTTTATATAAATAGAATATAAGGTGGTAACACTGTTATTTCTTATCATATGAAACAAATAGAATGGTACACGCTGGACGATATTTCTGATCGCTGCTTAGCTGGAGATGTAAGAGCAGTTGACTAGTAACCAAAGTTCTAGTTCGTTCGGATCTCCTCAAGCTGAGTGTCACTCCATAGTGAGCAGTCACATTAATAGTAATTACCCGTCGTGCAACACAGTTTAATTCATAACTGAACTCCTTTACCTCATTGGTCTCTGTCGCTCGATCTCTTCATGCGTCGCCTGGCTCTGGCTGTGCTGGATGTGTGTATTAAACTGATGTAAGTCCTTTTGGATAAAAAGTGTAGCTATAAATGTAAACATTTATGAATAAAAACAACCTGTCGTATTCGTTTATCCGTCGGTCCAGTCATCAAAAAAAACTGTCGTTTTTTTTCAAAATTTGAAGCAATGTCGATATTTATCAAATACAACATGAGGTTAACACCACTTACGTTCATTTCGTATTTTATTGGTCGTCATCAAAAAAAAAAGTAAGCGGTAACACCTGTTATGTTTTTATCAAATTACCACATTAGGGGGTACACTGTCGTTTTTATCAAATAAAACAATAAGCGGTTACACTGTTGTTTTTTATCAAATAAAACTTAAGGGGTAACACTTGTCGTTTTTTTATCAAAATCAAACAATGTCGATATTTATCAATAAAAAACATAGGGGTAACACTGTAACATGTCGTATTTTATACGTCGTTTCGTCATCAAAAAACACCAAGGGTGATAAAATGTCGTTTGCTTTATCAAATATACAAACATAAGAGGTAACACTGTCGTATTTTCATCATCGTCGTGTCATTCAAAAAAAAATAAAGGTCCGTCTAACAGCTGTTGTTTTCCAAATAAAAAACATAAAGGACGGTAAACACTGTCGTTTTTTAATCAAATAAACCCATAAGGGGTTAACACTGTGTCGTTTTTTAGCAGGACAAACATAAGGGGTAACACTCGTTTTTATCAAACAAAAGCATAAGGCTATGGGTGAACACCCTGTCGTCTTTTAATAAAATAAACACATAAAGAGGCCTGAGTACACTGTTGTTTCTTATCCAATTTAGAACACTGAAGGGCGTGAAACACATGTCTCTATTTTGATGAAATCAACAATGTCGATATTTATCAAAATAAAACATAAGGGGTAGTACAGTGTCGTTTTTTATCAAATAAAACATAAAGGAGCTCCGCGTCAACCCTGTCATTCTCTATCATAAGAAAGGAAATGGAGGTAACGGTTCTGCGAAATTTAATATGGTCTGCTGTAGCTCTAGTAGTGTAGACGCAGTTGTCTTAACGCCACAAGGTTAACTTAGCTTCAATCCCAGCTCCTCCTAGCCGAGTGCTAATGTGTGTTCCTGGCAAGACACAGTTAACCTAACTGCTCCTGACGAGCTGGCTGTGACCTTGCATGTTGGCTCTTGCTGTCAATGTGTGTATTTAACTGATGTAAAACGCTTGCATGAAAGCGTCAGCTAGATGTAAAACATTTATGAATATAAAAACAACTGTTCGTATTTATATCAGTCGTCATCCAAAAAAACACAACAAGGGGTAACACTGTTGTTTTTTATCAAATAAAACTTAAGGGTTAACACTGTCGTTTTTTATCAAATAAAAACAAGCGGTAGTAACTATTGTTGTTTTTATCAAATAAAAACTTAAGGGAGGTAAATAGGTCGTGTTTTTATCAAATCAAACATGTCGATATTTATCAAATAAAACTTAAGGGGTAACACCGTCGTTATTTTTATCGGTTCGTCATCAAAAAAAACACAAGGGTTAACACTGTTGTTTTTTATCAAATAAAACATAAGGCGTAACACTGTCGTCTTTTCATCGGCCGTCATCAAAAAAAAAACATAAGGGGTAACATGTTGTTTTTTCACAATTAAAACATAAGGGGTAACCACTGTCGTTTTTTCAAAATAAAACATAAGGGGTAACACTGTCATTTCTTATCATACGAAAGAAATGGGGTAACGCTTGTGATGTTAATGGACTGCTTAGCTCAGTAGGTAGAGCAGTTTGTCTTAGCAAACCAAAAGGTTGCTAGTTCAATCCCCAGTCCCTCCTAGACTGAGGGTTAAATGTGTTTTTGAGCAAGACACAGTAACCCTAACTGCTCCTGACGAGCTGGCTGTCGCCTCGCTGTGTATGTAACTGATGTAAATCGCTTTGCGTAAAGCGGTCTGCTAAATGCCCTAAATGTAACTAATATTAATGAATAACAACACCTTTGTATATTTCATCGGTCGTCAATCAAAAAAATTCATAAGGTGGTAACACGTTGTTTTTTTATCAATCAAACCAATGTCGGATATTTTATCAATAAAAACATAAAAGGTATGTCGTATTTTATCGTCGTCTCATCAAAAAAAACATAAGGGGTAACACTGTCATTCTTATCATACGAATGAATGGGTACATTCGCAGATATTTATGGTCTGCTTATCTCAGTAGTTAGAGCAGTTTTCTAGTAACCAAAAGTTGCTAAGTTCGATCCCCAGCACCTCCAAGCTGAGTTTTTTATGTGTTCCTGAGCAAGACACAGTTAACCCCTAACTACTCTGACGATTGTGCTGTCGCCTTGCATGGTTGACTCTGGTGTTCCAATGTGTGTTATTAACTGATGTAAGTCGCTTTGGATGAAAGCGTCAGCTAAAATGTAAACATTTAATGAATAAAAACAACTGTCGTTTTTTATATTGGTCGCGTCATCAAAAAAAACATAAAGGGGTAACCACTGTTGTTTTTTTATCAAATCAAAACTCAAGGGGTAACACTGTCGTATTTTTCATCGGCCGTCATCAAAAAAAACATAAGGGGTAACACTGTCGTTTTTCATCAAATACAACATAAGCGGTAACACTGTTCGTTTTTTATCAAATAAAAACATAAGCGGTAACACTGTGGTATTTTTATCAAACGTCATAAAATTAAGGGGTAACACTGTCGTTTTTTTATCAAATCAAACAATGTCGATATTTATCCAATCAAACATAAGGGGTAACACTGTCGTATTTTCATCGGTCGTGTCATCAAAAAACACAAGAAAGGTAACACTGTTGTTTTTTTCAAATAAAACAATAAGGGGTAACACTCTGTTTTTTTCAAATAAAAACATAAGTGGTAACACTGTCGTATTTTATTCAAATAAATCATAAGGGGTAACACTATAGCGATATTTGTGAATAAAAACATAAGGGTAACACTGTCGTTATTTTTATTGGTCGTCATCATCAAAAACACAAGGGGTAACACTGTCGTTTTTATCAAATAAAACATAAGGGGTAACACTGTCGTATTTTTATCGGTCGTCATCAAAAAAAACATAAGGGGTAACACTGTCGTTTTTTATCAAATAAAACATAAGGGGTAACACTGTCGTTTTTTTATCAAATCAAACAATGTCCATATTTATCCAATCAAACATAAGATGGTAACACTGTCGTTTTTTTATAAAATAGAACTATTAAGGGGTAACACTGTCATTTCTTATCATATGAAAAAAATGGTAACGGCTGGCGATATTTATTGATTCTCTTAGTTCAGGAGGTAGAGCAGTTGACTAGTAACCAAAAGGTTTCTAGTTCGATCCCCAGCTCCTCCAAGCTGAGGTGTTAATGTTTCCTGAGCAAGACACAGTTAACCCTAACTGCTCCTGACGATTCTGGCTGTCGCCCTTGCATGGTTGCTCTGCTGTCGATGTGTTGTTTTTAACTGATGTAAGTCGCTTTGGATAAAAGTGTCAGCTAAAATGTAAACATTTATGAATAAAAAACAACTGTCGTATTTTTATCGGTCGTCATCAAAAAAAACTGTCGTTTTTTTATCAATCAAAACAATTGTCGACTATATCTCAATAAAACATAAGGGGTACCACTGTCGATTTTCATCGGTCCGTTCATCAAAAAAAACATAAGGGGTTTAACACTGTTGTTTTTTTCAAATAAACATAAGGGGTAACACTTATATCAAATAACATAAGCGGTAAACACTGTTGTTTTTTATCAAATAAAACTAGGGGTAACACTGTCGTTTTTTTTACAAAATCAAACAAATGTCATATTTTATCAAATAAAACATAAGGGGTAACACTGTTCGTATTTTATATTACGGTCGTCATCAAAAAAACCACAAGGGGTAACATTGTCGTTTTTTATTCAAATAAAACATAAGGGGAACACTGTCTGTATTTTCATCGGTCGTGTCATCAAAAAAAACATAAGGGTAACACTGTGTTTGTTTTTCAAATAAAAACTATAAGGGTGTTAATCCTCGTCGTTTTATGAAATCAAACAATGTCGATATTTATCAAATTAAAACATAAAGGCGTAACACTGTCGTGTTGTTATACAAAAAACATAAGGGGTAACACTTGTCATTTCTTATCATATAGACAAAATGGGTGTAACACTGGGAGATACAAATTGCTGTGCTTAAGCATCAGGAGTAGAGTCAGTTGTCTAGGAACGAAAAGGTTGCTATTTCGATCCCCAGCTTCCTCATGTCATCAAAAAATGTGATGTGTTCCTTGAGCAAGACACAGTTAACCCTAACTGCTCCTGGCGATCTGGTTGTAGCCTTGCATGGTCTGACTCTGCTGTCAATGTGTGTGTATTAGCTGATGTAAATCGCTTTGGATGAAAGTGTCAGCTAATATAATGCATCTATTTAAGTAATGATAAAACAACTGTGTATTTTTTTGGTCCGTTCTCACAAAAAAACACTTGTGTTTACTTATCAATCATAATAACAACATAACCGGTAACACTGTTGTTGTCTTTATCCAAATAAAAGCTTGTGTAACACTGTCGTTTATTTTTTATCAATACAATCGTGATACAATGTTAGATAATATTTGTAATCTACAATAATAACACGACTTCATAGAGAGGTAACACTGTCGTAATTTTCATCGGTCGTGATCATCGAAAAAAAACCATAAGGGGTAACACTTTCGTTTTTTATCAAATAAAACATAAGGGGTAACACTGTCGTATTTTTTATCAAATCAAACAATGTCGATATCTATCAAATACAACATAAGGGGTAACACTGTCGATTTTTTATCAAATAAAACATAAGAAGTAACACTGTCATTTTCTTATCATACTAAACAAATGGGGTAACACTAGAGATACTAATGGTCTGGCTTAGCTCAGGAGGTAGAGCAGTTGTCTAGGAACCAAAGGATTGCCTCATTGCTGGGTGTTTGATGTGTTCCTGGAGCAAGACACAGTTAACCCTCAACTGCTCCTGACGACTGGCTGTCGCTTGCATGGTTGACTCGCTGTCAATGTGTGTTATTAACTTGTGTAAGTCAGTTTTCGATGAAGCGTCTGCTAAATGAATACATTTATGAAATAAAAACAATTGTCGTCGTTTTTTACGGTCGTCCATCAAAAAAAACAAGTGGATTTTTTCCAAACACAAAAACACTGTCGTTTTTTTATAAATAACTCTTAAGGTGTAACATTGTCCGTTTTTTAATCAAATAAACAACGTCGATATTTATCAACACAGACATTAAAGGGGTATCACTGTCGTTTTTAATCCAATGAAACATAGGGGTAACACTGTCGTTTTTTATCAATATAACATAAGGGATAACACTGTCATTTTTTATCAAATAAAACTAAGGGTAACACTGTCGTATTTTTATCGTCGTCAAACAATTGTCGATATTTATCAAATAAAACATAAAGGGGTAACACGGTCGTATTTTATCGGTCGTCATCAAAAAAAACATAAAGGGTGTCGTCTTTATCAAACAACAACATTAAGGGTAACACTGTCGTTTTTTTATCAAAATGAAACAATAAGGGTAACACTTTTCGTTTTTCATCAAATAAAACGTAAAGGGTAACACTGTCGTTTTATCAAATAAAACATAGGCCTAAGGGGTAACACTGTCGTTTTTATATCAAATAAATATAAGGGGTAACGCTGTCGTTTTTACATCAATAACATTAAGGGGTACACTGTCGTTTTTATCAAAATAAAACATAAGGTTGGTACACTTGTTTTTTCACAATAAAACATAAGGGGTAAACACCTGTCGTTTTCATCAAATAAAACGTAAAGGGTAACCACTGTCGTTTTTTCAATCAAGTAAAACACAAGGAGTAACACTGTCGTTTTTCATCAAATACAACATAAGGGGTAACACTGTCGTTTTTTATCAAATAAAATATAAGGGGTAACGCTGTCGTATTTTTTATCAAATACAACATAAGGGGTAACACTGTCGTTTTTTATCAAATAAAACATAAAGGGTAACACTTTCGTTTTTCATCAAATAAAACGTAAAGGGTAACACTGTCGTTTTTATCAAATAAAACATAGGCCTAAGGGGTAACACTGTCTTTTTTCATCATAAACAATATAAAGGGTAACGCTGTCGTTTTTTCAAATAAAACATAAAGGGTAAACACTGTCGTTTTACTCAAATAAAACATAAGGGGTAACACTGTTGTTTTTTTCAAATAAAACATAAGGGGGTAACACTGTCGGTTTATCATCAAATAAAACGTAAAGGGTAACACTGTCGTTTTTTTATCAGTAAAACACAAGGAAGTAAACACTGTCGTTTTTCCATCAAATAGAAACATAAGGGGGACTACCTGTTCGTTTTTATCAAATAAAATATAAGGGGTCGCGCTGTCGTATTTTATCAAATACAACATAAGGGGTAACACTGTCGTTTTTTCATCAATAAAACATAAAGGTACACTGTCGTTTTCATCATCAATACAACATAAGGGTCAACGACTGCGTATTTTTTATCGGGTCCGTACATAAAAAACAGGGGTAACATGTTGTTTTTTTATCAATAATAAATACCTAAGGGTACACATGTCGGTATTTTTATCAAATTTACACATGTCGATATTTATCAAATTACAAACATAGGTGTACACTCGTCGTATTTTCATCGGCCGTCATAAAAAAAGAACATAAGGGTAACACTGTTGTTTTTTACAAATAGAACATAAGGGTAACCACTGTTCGTTTTTATCAAATAAAAACAAACGGTAACACTGTTGTTTTTTATCAAATAAAACCTTTAAGGGTAACACTGTCGTTTTTTATCAATATAACACAACGGTAACACTGTTGTTTTTTATCAAAATAAAACTTAAGGGTAACACTGTCGTTTTTTTATCAAATCAACAATGTCGATATTTATCAAATTAAAAACATAAGGGGTAACACTGTCGTATTTTATCGGTCGTCATCAAAAAAACACAAGGGGTAACATTGTCGTTTTTATCAAATAAACATAAAGGGGTAACACTGTCGTATTTTCATCGGTCGTCATCAAAAAAAACATAAGGGGTAACACTGTTGTTTTTTTCAAATAAAACATAAGGGGTAACACTGTCGTTTTTCATCAAATAAAACGTAAAGGGTAACACTGTCGTTTTTTATCAAGTAAAACACAAGGAGTAACACTGTCGTTTTTCATCAAATACAACATAAGGGGGCATCAAATCAAACAATGTCGATATTTATCAAATAAAACTTAAGCGGTAACACTGTCGTTTATTATCATATGAAACATTTGGGGGCTGCCAGCGTCGCCAGGCAGCCCGTCATTAGGTCGTTAATTATCATACATCGACTACTATATCATACTAAAAATGTTTGAAATGAAAGAGGCCGATCGCGTCAGTGAGTTTGACTAAAGGAGGCAAGTTATTCCAACCATGAGAGAAATCGATCTCCAGGTTCTTGATTACTAACCCTCCATCACTACCACTTGTACCACTGCGCATTTTAGAAAATTGGTTACACTTATATTATTACCAATGATTTAACAAATAAGTCTATCGCTCATAACGAAGAGACTTTGTGCATAACATACCTTATTAGGCTAATGACATTTAACCAAACAAATAGGGCTATATATAATATCTAAAATACATTATTTCAATAAGCCCAAATTACAACTAATATAGCAATCTATAACAAAGTGCTTTGTGCCTAATATACCTTATTAGGCTTAATGACATTTAACATAACAAATATATATTATATTTATATATAAGAATATAAATACATTATTTTGAATACGCCCCAAATTACCAATAAATACATTTTATTTATTGTACTGATAGACCTGGCCTACTTCAATATAAAAAATAATATTTGCAATAAAGAGCTGTAGGAAGCTTTCGCCAGAGAGCATGGCTTTCTGGTACTTCAACTGTGGCAAAAAAGAAACGTTAATAACATGGCAAATTAACTGATAACGGACCGCCCCATAGACCTTGAGCGACCGAGCCAGCCAGCGACCACAGGGCATGAATGCAGCCAGCGCGAGCGGACCAACACAGCGGACCGACGCGACCAATGCGTACCGTACGACGCGACCCAATGCGACCTACGACGCGACCAATGCGGACCTACGACGCGACCAATGCGGACCTACGACGCGACCAATGCGACCTACGACGCGACGCACGTCGTTGGCCACTCAGAAGAGCGTCGGCCCTACTGGAACTGCAGTGAATATCACGCTGGTTGGGTTTGAGTTCTTGAGTGTATGCACTTAATGTTGGGACCTGTTTTTCAGTTTCGTGACACGTGTGAACATCGTGACTCGTGACGTATGTGAGCTCTTCTCGCACTGATAAAATACAATCATTCACTGGTGGCTGTTTGACGCATGGAAGACATGAATTAATGCATGTTGGTCTCAATGAACATAAGGTTCATTTGACATAACAGGTATATGATCGGAAAGTTGTTTAGGTATTGGCCATCTCCAAAATGCACCAGAATACAGAAATCCTATCGCCCAAATTCAAAATTTTGTGCTTCTCTCAGCTTACGTTTATTTGTCATCTGGCCCTCTGATGGTTACGATGAAAAAGGTGGCCTCTTTATCATGAGTTGCCCATCCCTGGTTAAAACAACACAATGTGAATGAAACCTTCTTTAAAGGTGCATTTATATAACCAATGTTGTACGAGGTCTACATCATTTTTAAACCTTTGTATTCTGAGACCACCCAACGACTGACCGACACCAGTAGCGGGCATCCATGGCGAACCCTACACTAACCTGTATCCATGACTACACTACTACCACCCCGTATCCATGACAACGCTCTTTAAAGCATCGGAGGTCACAGATGTTTAGTATATAGCGAGTGACGCCAGCTCATTAAAGGGTCGCATTCTTCGTTATAAACCAAACGGATGCACTTTTATTAAGCACATATCATTCAGGAAAAGCCGCCACCCAGGGCCTTAAACAATACAAAGATAGAGTTCGACATTATAGTTTCTCATGGCAAATAAATAGATTATTCTCTCTTAATTCTCAACTCCAGCATTGTTTGTGTAAAGCGTTCTTCTGCTCGCTCACGGGGACCCGGGGATTGTGGGAAGTAATACATTCAACCTCCCAACACTTCATAAATATTGTACAGAGAATCTATTCTTTCTCCTCAATGTCATTGGCTTCTACGTGAGTGGTGCCGCCTGGAGCCGTGCGGGGGGGGGGGGGACGTAGGGATGGCGGCAGCGTCGGCGGCCCCACACCAGGAAGCAGACCCATGGCTGAGAGGCACTACTTCCTGCTGGCTCGTGTTTTTGGTGGGCGTGGGCAGCAGAGGATCAATCCCAACATGCTAATGGCAACACACACACACACACACACACACACACACCCACACACACACACACACACACAACAACCACCACACACACACACACACACACACACACAACACACACACACACAACACCACACTGTGCACCCTCAGCTACAGCCTCGCCTCGCTCGGCGACTCCCCTCCTCCTTTCAGCCTGGTCGACGGGATGCCCCTAGGAGAGGCCGAGGTGAAGCTGTGCAGGCCGGCCATCGTGTTGTCGTGGAGACCGCGCGTTGCAGCCCGGGCGGTTCTTGCGGTGGCCGATGGCACACATCCAGTGTCCGGGCCGTAGGGCAGCGCTGGCGTTAAGGGGTTGTGGGTGCCAGCGGCGACAGGGGAACCGTCGCCGCGGCGATGACCGCGCTTGCACTGCTTGCAGGGGTTCGTCGCGCGGTACCGCGGGGGGTCGCACCACCCGGCGGGAGTGCGGGCCGACGCACGCGTAGGCGTCATCAGCGAGGAGAAGTGGCGGCAGCCAGCATTGAGCCGCGCGGCCAGCTGCGGTGGGTGGGAGCAGCGACAGGATTTTGCAGGAGGAGGTGCTGGCGGGAGGAGCAGCAGGGCGGCTGCGCTCTAGGAGGAGCTGCAGCTGGAAGCGCGCCTCCAGGAGATCTCCTGGGAGGCGCCGGGCTCCTGCTCTGCTCCTCCTCCTCCTCCTCCTCGAGGCAGTGCCCTCCTTACATCCAGCTCTGGGGCGTCACAGGAGTCAAGGCTGGGGAGGAGCAGCAGGGAGGTGGGAGGAGGAGGAGGAGGAGGTGGTGCCCGTGACGACCTGCTCCCTCCGTCGGCTGGTTCTCCTCGGGGCCGGGCGGAGGAGAAGATCTGGACCAGCGGCGGGGAGAAGAACAGCTTCCCTGGCTCCTCCTCCTCCTGCTTCTCCTCCTCCTCCTCCTCCTGCCCACAGCGCAGGGTCTGGGGTTCTGTGTGGTCCTGGGCCTCTGGGCCGGAATCCGGGCGGCGGCGTTGCGGGCCGAGGGAGCTGGCGGCGATGAGGAGAAGGAGGAGGAGGAGGAGCAGGAGCAGGAGAGGAAGAGGAGGAGTGGAGTGGGTCACAGCAGCAGCGCCCATCCCCCTTAGGAGCCGCCGGCCGGGTTCCCGACGGACCCTTCACACACTCCGACTCAGCCGGGCCACCAGGTCCCCAGACGCGCACCGCCTCCGCCCCGCCCCGCGACCCCTCCTCCCCGGGCCCGTCCCGGGCGGGGCGGGCGGCGGGACCGGGCCGGGTGCGGGGGGCGGGTTGAGGCTAGAGGAGCTCCGCTGGAGGGAGAGCAGCGGACGGAGGTCATCTGCTGCGTCCAGGGAGGCCACCATCTCGCCCACCGACACCGCTCCTCCGGCTCCGCCCCCCCTCCCCCCGCCGCCGCCGCCGCCACGAGGCCCCGCCCCCCGGACCGCCGCGGCCGCTTGGCAGAGCGGCTCTCCCGCTCCCAGCCCCCCTTCACCTTCAGGCCCCCCCCGCCCGTCGGGCCGAGGGCCTCCTCCGAGTCCTCGGAGCCCGCCGGCGCCGGCGGCAAGGAGGCGAACATGGCGATCTTCTCCCGGACGTAGCCGGGCCGCACCACGCTCCACGCCTCCTCCTGGTCGTCGTGGCAACACGGCGGGAGGGCGGGGCCGGCGGGAGGAGGGTTTGTCGTCGCCGCGGCAATGCGCGCCGTGCGACCCGGCCGCGCCGCCACCGGCGCCGTGGTGGGTCGGCCCGTTGCCGTGGCGACGCGACGTGTTGCCAGACAGGACGCTCAGGGGGTGGCGGGTCCCCCCTGCCAGGTTGCCACGGTTACCGGCGGCGGCGCGGAGGGCCTCCCCCTGCTGGGCCCTCCGGGGGGAGCGCTGGGGGAGGGGGTAGGCCTGCAGGTGCATCCTGCCGACAGAGGGGCTCATCAGTGGTGGTGGTGGGGTGAGACAGGGTGGGGTGAGACAGGGCAGGCTAGGGTAGGGTAAAAAAGGTTATGGTGGGGTAGGAGAGGGTACATAGGGTGAGACAGTACCGGTAGGGGTAAGACAGGTTATGGTGGGGTAAGAGAGGGTACATGGGGTGAGGACAGAGTACGGTAGGGTAAGACATGTGGGGTAAGACCAGGGTATCAATGGTGGTGAGACAGAGTACGGTAGGGGTAAGGCAGGGTAGAGTGAGACAGGGTATGGTAGGGTAAGGCGTAGGGTAGAGTGAGACAGGGTTATGTAGGCCTAAGGACTTATACGGATAGGTATATAGATATGCTATATACGGGTAGGGTGAGACAGGGATGAGGTAGGGTGAGACGGGGTACGTGGGTGAGCAAGTGTACGGGTGGGGTAAGAACAGGTACGGTGGGGTGAGACAGGGTCGGTGAGACAAGACAGGGGTAGGGTGGACAGGTTACGTGTGCGACAGTAGACGGGCCTCACCAGATGGTTACTACTATCCAGCTGCATGCGACGACTAAGAACCAAGTGGTTGGGAGAGCCTACCTCCCCGACTGCTGACGATTGGCTGGGCTGCGTTAGCGGTGGTAGTCTTGTCACATCCAACAGTTCTCCGTCACACTCTGACTGGAGGAGGAGAGGAAGAGGAGGAGGAGGTCGAGGAGTCGATTATCGAGTGGGTCATGGCCGTAGAACAGCGGTTTTCACTAGAAAAATGTAGGACTGCATAGTGTGCATATGTGAGGACATGTGACAGGGCAGGGTGTGGTCATTTACATTTAGGGCATTTTGGCAGACGCTTTTATCCAAACAATAAAACATTTGTCATAAGAACGTGAAACAATGCCAAGCACTAACCATCTCTAGGTTAACCCATTCCCCGTATCAAACAAAGATAGATATAAGATGCACAACTGAGTACTGTAAAAGTATGATTGAGTATGATTAAGTGCCAGGAAGTTGAGCAACTCTGCTGGGAAATCTCAGCCAGGAGCTCGTTTCACCACTGCGATGGCAAAACAGAGAAGAGCTAGCAGGAGCAGGTCGCGGTAAGGTAGACCCCACTAGCCTAGCCGCCACGCACACCTACGCTACGGCTGGAGGGCGCATCTCAGGACCCCCTGGGGGACATTCCTGCTCTGCATGACCACGGTCAGGTTGATGGAGCGTTGCAAAAAAGGTTCTGGTCCTGTAGGGTCGGAGGGAAGCAGCTCTCAGGACACAGCGAGCCATCACTAATCCCCAATCACCTATCACCCACCACGGCCGATCTCGGCCCGCAGCTGAACCCAGCCCATCATTCATGCGCTGACACCCCGACATGGCTGCCACTACGGGGACTGGAAGCTGGGATTAGCACCAGAAGCCCTCTGAATCAGAAACATCAATCGGTTGAGTACATGTCTGTCATCACGAGAGAGAGAGACAGGTCCTGGAACAGCCGAGGACCCGTCTGTCATCATGGGAGAGAGACGTGTACTGGAACAGCCGAGGACCTGTCTGTCATCATGGGAAAGAGACATGTCCTGGAACAGAAAGGACCTGTCTGTCATTATGAGAGAGAGACATGTCCTGGAACAGTTGAGGACCTGTCTGTTATCATGAGAGAGAGACAAGTCCTGGAACAGAAAGGACCTGTCTGTCATCACGGGAGAGAGACATGCCCTGGAACAGTTGAGGACCTGTCTGTCATCATGGGAGAGAGACATGTCCTGGAACAGAAAGGACCCGTCTGTCCTCATGAGAGAGAGATATGTCCTGGAACAGTTGAGGACCTGTCTGTCATCATGGGAGAGAGACATATCCTGGAACAGAAAGGACCTGTCTGGCCTCATGAGAGAGAGACATGTCCTGGAACAGTTGAGGACCTGTCTGTCATTATGGAGAGAGTGACGACAGTGAGAGTCCTGTCATTTACATGAGAGAGGAGACCTGTCCTGTTAGACACTGTCATCAGAGAGAGACATGTCCTGGACAGCTAGAGTGCCTGTCTGTCATCAGTGGAGAGAGAGACATGCCCTGGAACAGTTGAGGACCTGTCTGTCATCATGGGAGAGAGACATGTCCTGGAACAGAAAGGACCCGTCTGTCCTCATGAGAGAGAGAGATATGTCCTGGAACAGTTGAGGACCTGTCTGTCATCATGGGAGAGAGACATATCCTGGAACAGAAAGGACCTGTCTGGCCTCATGAGAGAGAGACATGTCCTGGAACAGTTGAGGACCTGTCTGTCATTATGGGAGAGAGACATGTCCTGGAACAGAAAGGACCTGTCTGGCCTCATGAGAGAGAGACATGTCCTGGAACCAGTTAAGGACCTGTCTGTCATCATGGGAGAGAGACATGTCCTGGAACAGAAAGGACCTGTCTGTCATCATCGGAGAGAGACAGGTCCTGGAACAGTTAATGACCTGCCTGTCACTAGCAGCGAAGCTAACCAGCTAACTATGTCCCATCAAGAAGCTACCAACTGCTACATAGCTAACACCACACACAGGTAACCGAGTTGGTGGTTCCGGGAGGAACAGCTGTGTAGAACACGTTAGAACAGCTCTAGGACAGCTTTAGAACAGCTCTGCAGAACACCTTAGGACAGCCCCTAGAACACATTAGGACAACTCTATGACACCCTAGGATAGCACTGTACAACACGTTAGAACAGCCCTGTGGAACTCCTTGGGACGATTCTGTAGAACACCTTAGGACAGCTGTAGGACACGTTCACATCATGAGCAAGCCATGTTAACATGGTCGGTGTTGTGTGACGTTAGACTAGTACACCAGTAAACAGTAAAAGGGGGCCAAGGGGCGACACACCGACCTGGAGACTCGATCAGGAGAGCGCGTCCCCGGCGGCTCGATGAGAGATCGATCGGTGGTGGACGCCGTTGTCGAAGATGCGTGAACACTCCTCCTGGATCTACGGGGTCGGTCTCATGTTCGCCCCCCAGCCCTTTAATGCGGGCGAACTTCCCTGACTGAGCTTGTTTGCCCCGAGACGTGGACGTCGCGACGCTCAGCGCAACGTCTTTGACGTCACGCCGCCAGGTTTCGCGGCGCACTGAACGCGCGCGCGACCCGGACCGGCACGCCCGTGCACGGAGCATGACGCGGGCTGTGGCCGCGCCCAAACAAACACCCGCGGCCGCGAGTTCTGAGTTTCCTAGAAGAACATCTGAGGAATGTTGTTCTACGCCATTCCTCAATATTCCAACCTGTCATGTTCTTAGCAACGGCTTCCAATATTTCTGAAGAACTCAACTTATTTAATTTCATTCTTGCTAACTTGTTTGGTGGAGAAGTGCAAACCAAACAGTAGATAGTAAATAGGTAAACAAAAAAGTAAAATATACAGTAAATAAGTTGAAAAAAAAACGGGGAAGAAATGGTGGAGTTGCTAGTTAACATACAGTAGTAGCCTATACTTGTGTATTTTTTCTATGCTATTATTGATAAATAATGATTATATCATCATACCATATTTGATTCAGTGAGTCGCAATACATTACCAGGGCTCTCAAGTCTCACGCATTCGGCGTGAGACACACGCAATTCAACCCATGCACGAGCTCACACATGCTCAGGATTTTATTAAAGCCTCATATGTTGTTCACGTTGAATTTGCGTTGCGTTTCTCTGGGTCGTTCACAAACTAGTTAGGCTACGCTACGCCCTCTATGGAGCCGGTTTCCTGCCATAATTCAGACCTGGAAAAAAAACAACTTCCAAAGGCTTGTAAGTCTGGGTTTGAAAACTCAACACCTTGTAAAAAAGGTTTTGCAACACTGAAAAAATTCAAACATCTGTAAACATGATTTTGTGTTCTATTTTATCGTATTCATCGTTTTCACCAACACATTTTCAAAGTAATTTTTTTCACAAACATATTTTCAAAGATCAAAATATTGCGAAACCTTTCTCCTGCAGGGGATTGATAAAGTTCCATCTATTGAACAGAAAGAAATACACATACTCTACACAGTGTGTAGAGTATGCCAATGCTACCACAGCATTGGCATACTGAATGCCACAGATATATTTTAAGCATTGTACTGAATTCCACATCAATATATAATTGTGTTTTTGACACGTTTCCAACGTTTAAAAGTTCAGGGAAAAGGATATGCCTCTACTGGTGTTGCTTAGGCCAATATCCTTTTGAGGCAGTCTTGTTTCTGAATATTAGTGTTAAGGGCCTACAATGCTTACTATCATACATTAGTCCCCATGCCAGTGGACACATTTGTATGCAGTCACATGTTAATATACCCCCCCCCCCCCCCTCACTCTGACCTCAGTTCAAAACTTGAGAGCCCTGCATTACAATGAGGTGCAAAATATTGTTAATAGTATATAAACTATAAAATCAATATTAACCAACACAAATACATTAATTCTCAATATCACAATATAATTTTTATCTTAAAGAAATATAAGATGTTTATTTCGAAGAATCCCAGTTAATTACGGACATCCTTACTGTACCGACAGCGATATAGTGTTGCACTTCTTATGACAAATGTATTTATTGTAAGTTGCTTTGGATAAAAGCGCCTGCTAAATGACCTAAATGTAAATGTAATTTAAAAAATCCCCAAGAAATGATCTACGAAGTAAGAAACAAACATCCTTCAGATTTCTTCTTTCTTATATACTTTTATGTGTAAGTGAGTTTGAATTTAGTTATACAGTAGTTAAGTATTCAGAGTGTGTCCTCATAACTGTATTATAGGTGTAACTCGACAGCTTAGGTCTGGAGATATGACATTTGATAGGAGGAACCGGTTTTGTACTGCTGCATGGGTGTTCAAAACCAGTTCTGAATTTCAGCCAAAGCTATTGTCATTCATAGCCTTATATTTGTTTGATCATGGATCTTGCCTGCCTTTGCGCAATGAAGAGGAGAGACATTGGATCATTTAACAGCTTTGGATGTTCCTATTTTGTAAGTGGCACTGAATAAAAGCAACTGCTAAATGACATCATTTGAATGTAAATATTTCAGAAATGTGTATCAGTAATGAGATGCATGGTTGAGTCTGGAGATATCTATTGGGTTTAATAATCTCTTTATTGTCGGACTACATTTAATGTTTCAATCTCCATGCTCTCAATCTATTTATATAAAACACATTTTCAGTTTTCAACCAGCAACCAGTAGAAGATAATTCATAAACAACCTAACATGAGCAACAGCAATAAGGTATCCTTTGGTCCTTTGTATCCATCGACCCCGAAGAGGTCGGGGGGGGGGGGGCGGGGGGGGGTTTGAGGGGCTTCAGGGCAGGCGGTCCAGGGTCAGGGAGGTGAGGGTGACGTCGTTGAATATGGACAGCAGGTGGATGGAGCGCAGGTCATTGACACGGTGCTGGAACTCCAGGAGGTGTAAGCCGTTGACTGCGATTCTGTACGCCGTACTGGTGCAGAGAACCTTCATCTGCCAGAGGAGAACCGGAGGGGGTTACTACAGCTCAGGTCCTGGTCACTGTCTAACCCCTAGGGCTGGCCGTCGGTACTCCACCCCTTTAAAAAGGTGTCGACCGAAACAACCCAGTACAGAGTAGCATCGAAACTTCTCCGTTCAATCGATCACTCCTTTCTATACGTTTTGTATCCAGATCTAGTAAAATAAAATACACTATCTGTAGGGTGCTCGCAGCCCATCACCACAAGCGTTCCTTCGATTTAATGTGTGATTGGCCCACTATCGCAGCAGCTACAAATTCATTTAGCCCTTGATCATCATTACGGTCTCAAAGGGCTTCACAGGCCAAATATTTATCACAGGATATTGTACAAATGTATTTGGGTATCAGTTGGTATCAGTACAACTTTAAGGGTACTGGTATTGGTATAGGTATTGTCATTTTCCCAACGATACCCAGCCCTACCAACCCCAATTGGTCATTTATGACCTGTTGGTACTGTCTAACCCCTACCTGGTCCTGAATGACCTCTCTGTACTGTCTAACCCCTACCCTACCTGGTCCTTAATGAGCTGTCTCACTACTATCTCACCACTACCTGGTCCTTAATGACCTGTCTGTACTTTCTAACCCATACCTGCTCCTTAAGGACCTGTCTGTACTGTCTAACCCCTACCTGGTCCTTAATGAGCTGTCTCACTACTATCTCACCACTACCTGGTCCTTAATGACCTGTCTGTACTGTCTAACCCCTATCTGGTCCTTATTGACTTGTCTCCGTACTATCTAACCCCTACCTGGTCCTTAATGACCTGTTGGTACTGTCTAACCCCTACCTGGTCCTTAATGACCTGTTGGTACTGTCTAACCCCTACCTGGTAATTATTGACCTGTTTCCATACTGTCTAACCGCTATCTGGTCCTTAATGACCTGTCTGTACTGTCTAACCCCTACCTGGTCCTTATTGACCTGTCTCTGTACCGTCTACCCCTACATGCTCCTTAATGACCTGTTTCTGTATTGTCTAACCCCTACCTGCTCCTTAATGACCTGTTGGTACTGTCTAACCCCTACCTGGTCCTTAATGACCTATTGGTACTGTCTTACCCCTACCTGGTCCTTAATGACCTGTTGGTACTGTCTAACCCCTACCTGCTCCTTAATGACCTGTTGGTACTGTCTAACCCCTACCTGCTCCTTAATGAACCGTCTCTGTACTGTCTAACCCCTACCTGGTCCTTAATGAACCATCTCTGTACTGTCCAACCCCTACCTGGTCCTTAATGAACCGTCTCTGTACTGTCTAACCCCTACCTGCTCCTTAATGACCTGTTGGTACTGTCTAACCCCTACCTGGTCCTTAATGAACCGTCTCTGTACTGTCTAACCCCTACCTGGTCCTTAATGAACCGTCTCTGTACTGTCTAACCCCTACCTGCTCCTTAATGACTGTGTGTTGGCTCACCTCAAAGGGCTGCCCCTGGACGAAGGGGAAGGCTCCTCCTCGCTCCTCCTTGCCCCACTTCTTGTTGATCTCGCTGTTCCTCACGATCACCTTCTTGCCACCCTCGTTGAAGCGCACGTTGAAGTGGAACGCAAGGTCATGGCTGTTTTTGAGGTTCATTGTGAACCTGTCACAAACAAACACACATACAAGCCCAAACACACACACAAGCACAAACACATGCACCAACAAACACACCCACACACACAAGGTAAATAATTATTATTGGTTGATTCTGGTTATTAATGGTGGCAGATTTGTGGATCCAGGGTTCACTCACATGTTTGCGTGGGGTTTGACGGTTCCCTTGACGGTGATCAGAAGTTTGTCAAAAACTCCATTTGGAAGCTTTTCATCGTGGGGTACTTTCTGTGGACACAACATCACGTTATCTCTGCCTGTCTGTCATAAATATGTCTGTCTGTTTGATGCCGATATGTCTGTCCGTCAGTAATCTGTTTGTATATGTAATCCATCCGTCTGTCTGGCTGTAATTTGTCTGTAGTTCCTGCTGCAATCCTTGTCTGTCTGTAATCCGTCTGTCTGTCTGTGATCTATCTGTGTCTGTAATCCATCCATCTGTCTGTCCTTCTGTAATCCATCTGTCTGTCTGTCCTTCTGTAATCCATCTGTCTGTCTGTCTGTCTGTATATCTGTAATCCATTTTTCTGTCTGTCTGTCTGTCTGTCTGTCTGTCTGTCATCTGTCTGTCTGTCTGTCTGTCTGTCTGTCTGTCTGTCTGTCTGTCTGTCTGTCTGTCTGTCTGTCTGTCTGTCTGTCTGTCTGTCTGTCTGTCTGTTCTGTCTGTCTCCATCGGTCTCTCACTACCATTGGGCCAGCCTGGGGAGCGGGCCAGGTGGGCTGGGCCGGGGTTTGGGCCCCCCCTGGTCCTCCCGGTCCGGGCCAGGCGGGCTGGGCCGGGTTCTGGGGTCCCCCCTGTCCGGGCCAGGCGGGCTGGGCCGGGTTCTGGGGTCCCCCCTGTCCGGGCCAGGCGGGCTGGGCCGGGTTCTGGGGTCCCCCCTGTCCAGGCCAGGCGGGCTGGGCCGGGTTCTGGGGTCCCCCCTGTCCGGGCCAGGCGGGCTGGGCCGGGTTCTGGGGTCCCCCCTGTCCGGGCCAGGCGGGCTGGGCCGGGTTCTGGGGTCCCCCCTGTCCGGGCCAGGTGGGCTGGGCCGGGTTCTGGGGTCCCCCCTGTCCGGGCCAGGCGGGCTGGGCCGGGGCACCCCCTGGGGGAGGGGTAGAGCGTGTCACTGAGGGAACGCTACACCAGTCCCAGGCTCAGTGCAAAATCCCCAGCCTACTTAATGTTAACCTGGTCAGGTAGGGTTAACTAGTGGTAATGGTTACCTGGTCAGGTAGGGTTAGTCAGTGGTAATGGTTACCTGGTCAGGTAGGGTTAGTCAGTGGTAATGGTTACCTGGCCAGGTAGGGTTAGTCAGTGGTAATGGTTACCTGGCCAGGTAGGGTTAGTCAGTGGTAATGGTTACCTGGCCAGGTAGGGTTAGTCAGTGGTAATGGTTACCTGGCCAGGTAGGGTTAGTCAGTGGTAATGGTTACCTGGCCAGGTAGGGTTAACTAGTGGTAATCGTTCTGGCCAGGGTAGGGTTAGTCAGTGGTAATGGTTTACCTGGCCAGGTAGGGTTAAGTCAGTGGTAATGGTTACCTGGCCAGGTAGGGTTAATCAGTGGTAATGGTTACCTGGCCAGGTAGGGTTAGTCAGTGGTAATGGTTACCTGGCCAGGTAGGGTTAGTCAGTGGTAATGGTTACCTGGCCAGGTAGGGTTAGTTAGTGGTAATGGTTACCTGGTCAGGTAGGGTTAGTTAGTGGTAATGATTACCTGGTCAGGTAGAGTTAACGTTTATCTGGCCAGGTAGGGTTAGTTAGTGGTAATGTTTACCTGGTCAGGTAGGGTTAGTTAGTGGTAAAGATTAACTGGTCAGGTAGGGTTAACTAGTGGTAATGTTTATCTGGCCAGGTAGGATTAGCTGGCGGGAATGTTTACCTGGTCGGGTAGGGTTAACTAGTGGTAATATTTACCTGCTCGGGTAGGGTTAGTAAGCGGCAATGTTTACCTGGCCAGATAAGGTTAGTTAGTGGTAATGTTTACCTGTTCAGATAAGGTTAGTTAGTGGTAATGTTTACCTGTTCAGATAAGGTTAGTTAGTGGTAATGTTTACCTGTTCAGATAAGGTTAGTTAGTGGTAATGTTTACCTGTTCAGATAAGGTTAGTTAGTGGTAATGTTTACCTGGTCAGGTGATTGGGCTGACTTACCTGGCCAGGTGGGGTTAGTGGCACCGCCCGGCCAAACAGCGCCCCCTGCTGGCGGGTTGGAGCCGCCGCCCGGCCACATCCCCCCTTCTCCGAGAGCATCACTCAGCTGAACAGAGAGATGGCCGTTAGGATGAGGGGGTGTGTGTGTGTGCTGTGTGAAGGTGTGTCTCTTTTTACATCTTTTAACCAGTCAAACTGGTTTATACTGAGAACATACTTACATACAATACATACAAACCCTCTCCCACACACCCTACCAGCACAATAGTGTGTGTGTGTGTGTGTGTGTGTGTGTGTGTGTGTGTGTGTGTGTGTGTGTGTGTGTGTGTGTGTGTGTGTGTGTGTGTGTGTGTGTGTGTGTGTGTGTGTGTGTGTGTGTGTGTGTCATCTGTACTTACATCCATACTGTTTGGTCCTGAAACAAAAAGAGGAACATGGAATGGGAACTTATGTGTGACACACAAGTTTCTACATGAATAGGATTCAACACACAAACACACAACCATCACACACAACACACACGTTATCAACCATACACAACACCAGAAATGGCAACACAACAGACTGCAACATACGACGCCACAGAACAGAACACACTACAATACAACACAACACACTACAACCCAACACACTACGACACAACGTAACATACTGCAACACAGAAAACTACAATAAAACACTACAACACAACACAACACACTAAAACAACAACACAACACAACACCCTTGAACGTATCAAAAAACAACACACTGGAAAAAACCACAGCATAACAGACTGGAACGCAACACACTAAAACAAAACACTACAACACAACACTCTACAACACGAAACACTGCAACACAACACACTACAAAACACAACTTGTTCTTACGAGTCTGAAGTTTGACAATGTACCTTCTCTGGAGACTCGGAGAGAGAGAGAGGGAGACAGAGAGGGAGAGCGGGAGACAGAGAGACTGAATGTCTGAGGCACGGAGAGGCAGTGAGAGAGAGGCAGAGAGCGAGAGGCAGAGGGCGAGCGAGGGGGTTTCGGGCGGTGTGGGTCTGGTGACTTGTCCGTAATAAAGCAGACAGCCACTCCTAGACACGCCCTGATTCCTATTCCTCTCAGAGAAAACACCCAAACCACACACACACACACACACACACACACACACACACACACACACACACACACACACACACACAACACACCACACACAACACACACACACACACACACACACACACACACACACACACACACACACACACCCCAAAAACACAGAATCTCAGGTGTGAATGAATGGAATGTCTTGTGCCAACATTTATTGACAGAAACAATTTGCAATGTATTATGGGGTATTAATGTTGCCATGGAAACCAGCAAGGCAGGGTGCACAGAGTATGACTAATGCTGCCGGGTTGGGGGTTCTATTCCCTGTGTAGATCAGTAGGTAGAGCAATTCAACAACACTGCAGAATAAGCGTCGTATGTTTTGACTCTGAATGACTCATATTCTCCATGAATCATTCTGGTCACACCCCACTTAATCATTCTGGTCACACCCCACTTATCCCCCCCCCCCCCCCCCCGACCCCACAAACACACACATACACGAATTGCACGCCACGACACACACACATACACGAATGCACGCACGCACACACACACACACACACACACACACACACACACACACACACACACACACACACAATTCATTGCACGCACATGCAAAGAGACATTCAAATACAATTACCTGGTCCAAGCGACTCCACACTCTCCACCTTACAACTCTAATATAACTACAACTCTGAAAGAACTAAATCTCTAATGGAACTGCAACTATTATTTAACTACACCTCAGATAGAACTACATCTCAGATAGAACTCCAACTGTAACTCCAACTATAATATTACTAAATCTCTTGATTGAACTATATCTCTAAAAATTCCAGTAAAAGCCTCAAGATCATGTGAGGTAATTTCAACACTGCCCTCCACAACGCATGCGTTGAGAAACTAATTAAAACAGTTACTTGACATATTTTGGACTTTCAACTGAGAATGCTTTCAGAACAATCCGCATACCAATACAGAAGTTGGTTAAACCTATACAATTAATTAACGTTAATGTTATCAATATACAATCATATTCAACGCAACAAAGTTTTGTGTGAGCAGAGAATTGTTTACCAGAGTCGTGTTTACAGATGACGTGTTTCTCGCTTCCGACTTCCTGTTTGGTATCAAATCCGAAGGCAGCATAAAACTACATCTCTGATAGAACTAAGTCTCAATAGAACAACAAATGACACAACAGCTATAATAGAACTACAACTCAAAAATAAGTTCAACTATAATAGACAACGACCACTCTGATGGTGCTACGGCTACAATGGAAGACCTACAGAAGATAGCCTACTTTTTTGAAGGATACCTTTCGAATTGAAGTGTGTGAAAGGCCAACAGAGGGCGCCAGTGTAACATGTCATTGAGTTATACATTCACGGCCTCCACTGCTTGAAAATCATTCAGTCTATCTGATGGTTTAGCTCCCTATAGGGACTGCAGAATCCCCCCCCCACCTCTTGAGGGAACACCTAAGGACCTGGTTTAGTGGTGAACTTCGACCTTCGTCCTTCCATGCCGATGACCTGTGGTCTTATTCCGACCCGACCCACTCGGTCCCGTTGTTATATTAAACATGGCTATAGGACGCAAAATGTTGCTCTGATTTTTATGCTTTGCCTCATGGTTTTGGTGTTGTGTAATTGTGTGAAAGTTGCGTTGTCTAAAGGTGTTCTATAATGGAATTAGAGTGATTCAGAGAATGTGAATCCACGCCTGGATACACGCCCACATGCAGCCCGTATGTCTGAGAACCGGAACGGTTCCTATGGGACGACCCCGCCTCCCGCGTGCCGTCTGGACCAGACCCCGCCCCCCGAGGTCAGTTTTGCAGGGTGTCCGCGCATCCTTAAAAAGTCTTAAATTCATGTTTCTGAATTTAAGGCCTTGAAAAATCTTAAATTCGTTACAAATGTCATATGCTGGTCTTAAATACTGTAATTCAAGGTCTTAAATTTGTCGGTGCTGGACTATTTTTTTCTTTTTCAGGAAAGACATGTAGAGAGGCTTCTTTCTTGCTAGCTGCATATATAAACGATTGTCTGCGTGCTTGCTAGCTGCGACAATGGGTAGGTGAATGAGTCTCATTGAGTGACACCCATGCTATGCTTGGGTTATAATACAGCGGGATCCCCCCCACCATCGCGTTTTTTAGGTCTTAAATTTCATTCAAGGTGGTATTAAAAAGGTCTTAAAAAGTCTTAAATTTGACTTGCTGAAACCTGCAGATACCTTGTTTTGGGACCAGACCCGCCTCCCGCGGTCAAGTCCAGTCAAGTCAACTTTATTTATAGCACATTTAAAACCAACTGAGTTGACCCAAAGTGCTTACAAACAAACATAAAACAATGACAATGGTACAACAACAATAATAATATAACATGGGGACAAATAAATAATTTTAAAAAATAAACAAATTAGTCAAAAAATAAAATTTAAAAAAAAAGAGTGTGTGTTTGTGTGTTTGGTGGGAGGGGGTTGGGGGGAGGGGGGGGGGGAGGTATTAAGGTAGATATTAAGGTAGATTAAAAAAATGGGAGAAAATAAAAGTCTTTAAGTTAGACTTAAAGCAGTCCATGGTGGGAGAGGACTTAATATGTACAGGTATAGAGTATTACAGAGTCGGGGGACAACAACAGAGAAGGCTCTATCACCCTTGGTTTCATGGCGTGTTTTGGGGATACAGAGAAGATTCTGAGATGAAAACCTTAGTGACCTTGGAGCGCTGTACGGAATTAGTAGGTCACCTATATAACTAGGTGCCAAACCACTGAGGGCTTTAGAGACAAATAGTAACACGTTCAGACGTCAGTTCAGGCAGACGCTAACAGGTAGCAGCCTGCAGGTAGCAGCGTGCAGGGGGCGCCGTCGAGCACAGAGCCAGCGTGGGGCGTCCACCTCGCAGGAGACCTGGCACGGTGAACACCGCACCTCAGATTTGATCTATTTCAGGTGAAACTATCTGGGATCTGGCTCCCATCACAGTTGGCATAGCAACCAGACCGGGCTGCGTTCCTCGATCGTCGGGATGACTTCACTTTCTAATTGATTCCTTATCGCCTCCTTTCTCTCCACCCGTACCGTCACACGATCACATTCCTAGTAACGATAAACATCAAGCAGACGAAGAGAGATATGGGTTTGGTTTTCTTTGTCTGTCTCCACCTGTCTGTCTGTTTCCACTGAAGTTATCCTTCTTTGTTCTCGGTTCTCGCCCACGCTAAGAAATATCTTTAGTTTGCATGGATTTTACCCCCCACCACACACACACACACACACACACACACACACACACACACACACACACACACACACACACACACACACACACACACACACACACACACACACACACACACACACACACACACACACCACACACACACACACACACTGTGAGGGAGGGTTCAGTAAGGTTATTCATGTACCCTGCAGGCTCCCCCAGATCGAGACCGTACCATTCCATTACAGCTGCTTTCTCCACCAGCTCGGAACGTTCCAATCTTAGCCTGAGGGGGGAAAACCAATTAAAATGTATCTTCATTTAGCTGCACTACTACTACACTGTGTGTGTGTGTGTGTGTGTGTGTGTGTGTGTGTGTGTGTGTGTGTGTGTGTGTGTGTGTGTGTGTGTGTGTGTGTGTGTGTGTGTGTGATGTGTGTGTGTGTGTGTTGTGTGTGATGTATACGCTAACGTTCGCCTGTGTTGTGTGTGTGTCTGTGTGTGTGTCTGTGTGTGTGTGTGTGTGTGTGTGTGTGTGTGTGTGTGTGTGTGTGTGTGTGTGTGTGTGTGTGTGTGTATGTGTGTGTGTGTGTGTGTGTGTGTGTGTGTGTGTGTGTGTGTGTGTGTGTGTGTGTCTGTCTGTGTGTGTGTGTGGGTGTGTGTGTACACTGCGATTGTGTGCGTGTGTGTGCGTTTTCGATAGACGCTGGACCAGTCATGTGTGAATTTCCAGACAACGATGAGGCGGTGACATTTTACATCAGTCCATAAATGTTTAATGGTTCCACGACTACTGGCATCACGTAGGTTGTTATGGTAACAAGCTCAACCGCTCCAACGATAACTCAATCCAATGGTACAGTGAAATGAAACTGGGAAGATTTAAAAAATGTAGTATTGCATGAAGGACATAGAAAGGCGCGTCATGTGACCTTAAAGGGAATCCGTCACACTTGGTTTTTCCTACATAAGAGAGTACTGCTTCATTCTCGTGTCATGAAACGATAGCCAATAAGACATCAACTCTGTTTCCATTAAACATTTGCAGCGAATATCTTCCATTGACTGAATTATTCCAAATCGGACTGATGGAAAACACAAATCCCCCGAACCGTGACATCAATGGTCAAGACTTTTCCACACATTTTCCCGCGGATAACATGAAGTCACACATGAGTAAGATTGAGATCCTCCCAGTTAGTAGGCAGGAGACTCAATAAACTTGTTCTTTCCTCTCTAACTGGCCCTGCATTTAAAAAAGACTTTAAAAAGCATCAACCACATTTTTCTAGACTACAATACTGAAACACATTTCTCAGAATCCTTCTGGAAAAGTCATCAGGACAGAATGTGAATAAAGTAGCTTTTTAATTGTGTGAATAAAGTAGCTTTTTAATTGTGTCTAAAATGTCTCATAAAGCTTCATAACCTGATTCATTTTTTTGAGCAATTGTTTATCTGTGTCTTTAGAAACAGGTTGTTGTTGTTATTATCGTCAGCCTTGTGGTGAGGCTGGTCCTATAACAGTCGGGGCAGGGCGGACACAGTGGGAGACAGGGGAGGGTTGGGGATGTGATTCATGTTCCCACGGAGAACAATTACAGCTAGCTGCTTAAGAGCAAGAGGAAATGAGCAGTGTTGTACCAAATAGCCTGCTTCCATCAGGGGCCCCCTGATGACATCACGCAGCAGTCCATGAGACGACAACAACTCACACACACACACAAAAAAAAATCATAATGACGCCTTAATATTACCAACGGCGTGGAATGCATTGATGACTTCATTATCAATTATCAAAGTCGATATTTATTTAAAAATTGACTCGTTTATCAATCAACGACGGTCCATAAACTACTGATACACAATAGTTATTTATTCATAAAGCACAACACAAACATCAATGGCGAGTGCAAAGGTTTATAGCTTTGCGGTAATGAATTTCTCAGATTTGTTTCACCACTTCCTTCTGCTTTGATAATTAGCCATAAGGAGTACAGACAGCCATTTTACAATTTCCCCATGAGGCTTTGGACTCTGGCCTGCTTTGGGACTGGAGAGCAGAAATACATCTG
>OLKM01003904.1:10000-27999 GCA_900291075.1 Melanogrammus aeglefinus | reverse complement strand
TGATGGCTGAAAGAAATGGAATTAGCAAAAAGGACTCCGCAGCTGACCCACACACACACTCACACTCTTGTCTGCCGGCCAAAGAGTGCCTCTCCTGGGGGCCAGTGTTGCTGTCTTCCCCTGGGGACTGAATGGCTGAAAGACCTGATATAGTAATTATTAGCAATTATAGACTCCAGCAGCTGACCCCCCAACACACAGCACACACACACCCACACACACACACACACTCAACTCTGTTCTGCCTGGCAAAGGGTGCCTCTCCTGGGGCTAGTGTCTGCTGTCTTTCCCCTGGACTGATGGGCTGAAAGAAATGAATGCCAATAATAGACTCCCAGAAGCTGACCACACTACTCACACTCTTGTCTGCCCGGCCAAAGCGTGCCTCTCCTGGGGGCAGTGTCTCTGTTCTTCCCCCTGGACTGATTGGGCTGAAAGAAAATGAATAGCAATAAAGACTCCAGCAGCTGACCCACACACACCACTTCACACTCTTGTTCTGCCCGGCCCAAGAGTTCCTCTCCTGGGGGCAGTGGTCATGCTGTCTTCCCCCTGGGACTGATGGCCTCGAAAAAGACCTGAGATTATAGTAATAATAGCAATTTATAGACTCCCAGCAGCTTGACCCCCCCACACACACTCCACACAACACACCCACACACTACACACACACTCACACTCTGGTCTGCTGGCCAAAAGGTGCCTCCTCCTGGGCGCTAGTGTCTGCTGTCTTTCCCCTGACTTGATGGCTGAAGAAATTGAATCAGCAATAATACGACTCCAGAAGCTGACCCACACACTCACACTCTGTTCTGCCCGGCCAAAGAGTGCCTCTCCTGGGGGCAGTTCTGCTGTCTCTCCCCTGGACTGATGGCTGAAAGAAATGAATAGCAATAATAGACTCCCAGCAGCTGACCCACACACACACTCACACTCATGTCTGCCCGGCCAAAGAGTGCCTCTCCTGGGGGCAGTGCTCTGCTGTCTTCCCCCCTGGGACTGATGCTGGAAAGACCTGAATAATAGTAAATAATCGCAATTATAGACTTCCCCAGCAGCTTGACCCCCCCACACACACGCACACCCACACCCACACACACACACAACCCACTCACACTCTGTCTGCCTGCGCCAAGGGTGCCTCTCCTTGGGGCTAGTGTCTGCTTGTCCTTTCCCCTGGGACTGAGGCCTGAAAGAAATGAATAGCAATAATAACTCCAGGAAGCTGACCCACACACTCACCACTCTTGTCTGCCCGGCCAAAGGTGCCTCTCCTGGGGGGCAGTGTCTGCTGTCTTTCCCCCTGACTGATGCTGAAAGAAATGAATAGCAAATAAAAGACTCCCAGCAGCGGGACCCACACACACACTCACACTCTATGTCTGCCCGGCCAAAAGAGTGCCTCTCCTGGGGCAGTGTCTGCTGTCTTCCCCTGGGACTGATGGGCTGAAGACCTAAGTAAATTGAATAATAGCAATTATAGACTCCCAGCAGCTGACCCCCCACACACACGGGCACACACACACCCACACACAACACACACACTCACACTCTGCTTATGCACTGGCCAAAGGGTGCCTCTCCTGGGCTAGTGTCTGTGTCTTTCCCCTGGACTGTGGCTGAAAGAAAGATAGCAAATTAATAGACTGCCCAGAAGCTGACCACACACTCACACTCTTGTCTGCCCCGGCCAAAGAGTTGCTTTCTCCTGGGGCGTGTCTGCTGTCTTCCCTGGACTGATGCTGAATAGAAATGAATAGCAATAAAAGACTCCCAGCAGCTGACCCACACACACACTCACCACTCTTGTCCTTGCCCGGACCAAAGGTGCTCTCCTGGGGCAGTGTGGCTGCTGTCTTCCCCCTGGGACTGATGGCTGAAGACCTGAATAATAGTAATAATAGCAATTTATAGGACTCCCAGCCAGTGACCCCCCCACACACACGCACACACACACCACACCAACACACACACTTCACACTCTGTCTGCCTGGCCAAAGGTGGCCTCTCCTGGGGCTAGTGTCTTGCTGTCTTTCCCCTGGACTGATGGCTGAAAAAAAATGAATAGCAAATAATAGCTCCAGAAGCTGACCCACACACTCACACTCTGTCTGGCCCGGCCAAAGACGTGCCTCTCCAGGGGGCAGTGTCTGCCTGTCTTCCCCCTGGACTGATGGCTGAAAGAAATGAATTAGCAATAATAGACTCCAGCAGCGTGGGACCCACACACACACTCACACTTCTTGTCTGCCCGCCAAAGAGTGCCTCTCCTGGGGGCAGTGTCTGCTGTCTTCCCCCTGGGACTATGGCTGAAAGACCTGAATATAGTAATTAGCAATTATAGACTCCAGCAGCTGACCCCCCCCACACACCGCACACACACACCCACACCACACACACACACTCCCATTGTCTGCCTGGCCAAAGGGTGCTCTCCTGCGGGCTAGTGCTGCTGTCTTCCCCCTTGACTGATTGGCTGAAAAGAATGATAGAATAAGTAGACTCCAGGAAGCTGACCCCACACACTCCACACTCTTGTTGCCCGGCCAAAGATGCCCTCTCCTGGCAGTGTCTGCTGTCATTCCCCCTGGACTGATGGTGAAAGAAATGAATAGCATAATAGACTCCCAGCAGCTGGGACCCACACCACACACTCACACTCTTGTCTGCCCGGCCAAGAGTTGCCCTCTCCTGGGGAGCAGCTGTTCTGCTCTTTCCCCCTGGGACTGATGGCTTGAAAGACCTGCAATAATAGTAATATAGCATTATTAGACTTCCCAGCAGCTGACCCCCACACACACGCACAACCACACACCCACCAACACACACACACACTCACACTACTGTCTGCCTTGGCCAAAGGTGCCTCTCCTGGGGCTAGGTGTCTGCTGTCTTTCCCTGACTGATGGCTTGAAAGAAACATGAATTAGCAATATAGACTCCCAGAAGCTGAACCACAACACTCACACTCTGTTGCCCGGCCCAAGAGTGCCTCTCCTGGGCAAAAGTGTCTGCTGTCTTCCCCTGGACTGATGGCTGAAAGAAATGAATTCAGCAATTAAAAGACTCCAGCAGTGACCCACACAACACAACTTTCCACTTCTTGTCTGCCCCGGCCAAAGAGTGCCTCTCCCTGGGGGCCGTGTCTGCTGTCTCCCTGGACTGATGGCTGGAAAGACCTGAATCACTTAGTAATGAATAGCAAATTATAGACTGACCAGCAGCTGACCTCCCCCCAACACAACACGCACACACACACCCCACACAACACACCACTCACACTTCTGATCTGCCTGCCAATGTGTGCCTCTCCTGGGGGCTAGTGTCTGCTGTTCTTTCCCCTGGACTGATGGCTTGAAAGAAAATTTGAATAGCAATATAGGACTCCAGAAGCTGACCCACACACTTTTTTTTTTCCCCCCACACTCTTGTCTGCCGGCCAAAGAGTGCCTCTCCTGGGGGCAGTGTCTGGCTGTCTTCCCCCTGGACTGATGGCTGGACAAGAAATGAATGCAATAAAAAGACTCCCCAGCAGGCTGACCTCACCACACACCTCACATTCTTGTCTTGGCCGGCAAAGAGTTGCCTCTCTGGGGGCAGTGTCTTGCTGTCTTCCCCTGGGACTGATGGCTTGAAAGACCTGAATAATAGTAATAATAGCAATTCATTAGACTCCCAGACAGCGACCCCCCCACACACACGCACACACACACCCACACACACAACCACACTACATCTGTCTGCCTTGGCCAAAGGGGCCTCTCCTGGGGCTAGTTGTCTGCTGTCTTTCCCCTGACTGATGGCTGAAGAAATGAATAGCAATAATTAGACTCCAGAAGCTGACCCACACAACTCACACCTCTTGTCTGCCCGCGCCAAAGAGTGCCTCTCCTGGTGGGCAGTGGTCTGCTGTCTTCCCCTGACTGATGCGCTGAAAGAAAATGAATCAGCAATATAGACTCCCAGCAGCTGGACCCACACACACACTCACACTCTTGTCTGCCCGGCCAAAGAGTGGCCTCTCCTGGGCGCAGTGTCTTGCTGTCTTTCCCCCTGGGACTGATGGGCTGAAAGGACCTGAAGTTAATAGTAATAATGCAATTATGAACTCCAGCAGCCTACCCCCCACACACACGCACACACCACACCACACACACACACACACTCACACTCTGTCTGCCTGGCAAAGGGGGTGCCTTTCCTGGGGTAGTGTCTGCGTGTCTTTCCCTGGACTGATGGCTGAAAGAAAATGCAATAGCATAATGACTCCCAGAAGTGACCCACACACTCACACTCTTGTCTGCCCGGCCCAAAGGTGCCTCTCTGGGGGCAGTGTCTGCTGTTCTTCCCCTGACTTGATTGGCTGAAAAGAAATGATAGCAATAAAAGACTCCAAGCAGCTGACCCACACACCACACTCAACTCTTGTCTGCCCGGGCCCAAAGAGGCTGCCTCTCCTGGGGCAGTGTCTGCTGTCTTTCCCTGGGATTGATGAGCTGACAAGACCTGAATAATAGTAATATAGCAATTATAGACTCCCAAGCAGCTGACCCCCCCCACACACCACGCACACCACACACCCCACACACACACCACACACTCACACTCTGTTCTTGGCCTGGCCAAAGGGTGCCTCTCCTGGGGTAGTGTTCTGCTGTCTTTCCCCTCGGACTGATGGCTGAAAGATGTAATAGCAATAATAGACTTTCCCAGAAGCTGACCACCACTCACACTCTTGGTTGCCCGGCCAAAGAGTGCCTCTCCTGGGGGCAGTGTCTGCTGTCTTCCCCCTGGACTGATTGGCTGAAAGAAATGAATGCAATAAAAGGACTCCCAGCCAGCTGACCACACACACACTCACACTTTGTCTGCCCGGCCAAAGGAGTGCCTCTCCTGGGGGCAGTGCTCTGCTGTCTTCCCCTGGGACTGATGGCTGAAAGACCTGAATTAATAGTAATAATAGCAATTATAGACTCCCAAGGCAGCTGACCCCCCACACACACGCACACACACCCCCACACACACACACACACTCACACTCTGTCTGCCGGCCAAAGGGTTGCCTCTCCTGGGGTTAGTGTCTGCTGTCCCCTGAACTGATGGCTGAAAAGAAATTGAATAGCAATAATAGACTCCCAGAAGCTGACCCACCACACTCACACTCTTGTCTGCCCGCGGCCAAAGAGTGCCTCTCCTGGGGAGTGTCGTGTGTCTTCCCCCTGGACTTGATGGCTGAAAGAAATGAATAGCAATAATAGACTCCAGCAGGCTGACCCACACACACACTCACACTCTTGTACTGCCCGGCAAGAGTGCCTCTCCTTGGGGGCAGTGTCTGCTGTCTTCCCCTGGGACTGATGGGCTGAAAAGACCTGAATTACATAGTAATAATAGCAATTTTAGAATCCCAGCGGCTGACCCCCCCACACACACGCACACACACACCCACACCACACACACACACTCACACCTCTGTCTGCCTGCCAAAGGGGCCTCTCCTGCGGCTAGTGTTCTGCTGTCTTTCCCTGGACTGATGTCTGAAAGAAATGAATTAGCAATAATAGACTCCCAGAAGCTGACCCAACACACTCACACTCTTGTCTGCCCGGCCAAAGAGTGGCTCTCCTGGGGGCAGTGTCTGCCTGTTTCCCCCTGGACTGATGGCTGAAAGAAATGAATAGCAATAAAAGACTCCAGCAGCTGACCCACACACACACTCACACTTTGTCTCCGGCCCAAAGAGTGCCTCTCCTGGGGGCAGTGTCTGCTGTTCTGTCCCCCTGGACTGATGGCGTGAAAGACCTGAATAATAGTAATAATAGCAATTATTAGGACTCCCAGCAGCTGACCCCCCCCCCACACACGCACACACACCACACCCACACACAACCACACAATCACACTCTGTCTGCCTGGCCAAGGTGGCCTCTCTGGGCTAGTCTTGTCTGGCTGTCTTCCCTGGACTGATGGCTGAAAGAAATGTAGATAGCAATAATAAACTCCCAGAAGCTGACCCAACACACTCACACTCTTGTCTGCCCGGCCAAAGAGTGCCTCTTCTGGGGCAGTGTCTGCTGTCTTCCCCTGACTGATGGCTGAAAGAAATGAATAGCAATAAAGACTCCGCAGCGACCCACACACACACTCACACTCTTGTCTGCCCGCGCCAAAGAGTGCCTCTCCGGGCGCGCATGTCTTGCTGTCTTCCCCCTGGGACTGATGGCTAAAGAACCTGAATAATAGTAATATTACAATTATAGGGGACTCCCACAGCTGACCCCCCACACACACGCACAACACACCCACACACACCACACACTCACAACTCTGTCTGCCTGGCCAAAGGTCCTCTCCTGGGGCTTAGTGTCTGGCTGTCTTTCCCCTGGACTTTGATGGCTGAAAGAAATGAATAGCAATAATAGACTCCCAGAAGCTGACCCACCACATCACACTTCTTGTCTGCCCGGCCAAAAGAGTGCTCTCCTGGGGGCAGGTCTGCTGTCGTCTCCCCCGGACTGATGGGCTGAAAGAAATGAATAGCAATAAGACTGCCCAAGAGCTTGACCCACACACACACTCCACTCTTGTCTGCCGGCCAAAGGTGCCTTCTCCTGGGGCTAGTGGTCTTGCTGTCTTCCCCCTGGGGAGCTGATGGCTGAAAAGACCTGAATAATAGTTAATATTAGCAATTATAGACTCCAGCAGCTGACCCCCCCACACACACGCACCACACACCCAGCACAACACACACACACTCACACTCTGTCTGCCTGGCCCAAAGGGTGCCTCTCCTGCGGGCTTAGTGTCCTTGCTTGTCTTTCCCCTGGACTGATTGGCTGAAGAAATAGAATAGCTAATAATAGACTCCACAGAAGCTTGACCCACACACTCACACTCTTGTCTGCCCGGCCAAAGAGTGCCTCTCCTGGGGGCAGTGTCTGCTGTTTTCCCCCTGGACTGATGCTGAAATAATGAATAGCAATAATAGGACTTCCCCCCAGGGGGGCCAAAAAAAAAGGGGGGGGGCTTTGGGGGAGGGGGGGGGGGGGGGGGAACCCCCCCCCCCCCCAAAAAAAAAAAACCCCAAACAAACACCCACCCTTTTCAAACACTTTGTCTGGCCCGGCCAAAGAGTGCCTCTCTGGGGGCAGTGTTCTGTGTCTTCCCCCTGGGACTGGGCTGAAAGACCTGAATAATAGTAATAATGCAATGATGTACTACCAGCAGCTTTGACCCCCCCACACACCACGCACACACACACCCCACACACACACACACACTCACACTCTGTCTGCTGGCCAAAGGGTGCTCTCTGGGGCTAGTGTCTGCTGTCTTTCCCTTGGAACTGATGGCTGAAAGAAATGAATAGCAATAATAGACTCCAGAAGCTGACCCACACACTCACACTTCTTGTCTGCCCGGGCCAAAGAGTGCCTCTCTGGGTGGCAGTGTCTGCTGTCTTCCCCTGTGACTGATCTGAAAGAATGAATAGCAATAAAGACTCCAGCAGCTACCCACCACACACACTTCACACCTTGTCTGCCCGTCCAAAGAAGTGCCTCTTCCTGGGGGCCAGTGTTTGCTGTCTTCCCCTGGGACTGATGGCTGAAAGACCTGAATAATAGTAATAATAGCAATTTATTAGACTCCCCAGCAAGCTGACCCCCCACCACCACACGCACACACACACCACAACCACAACACACACAGCTCACCTCTGTCTGCCTGGCCAAAGGGTGCCTCTCCTGGGGCTAGTGTCTGCTGTCTTTCCCCTGACGTGATTGGCTGAAAGAATTGAAATAGCAATAATAGACTCCCAGAAGCTGACCCACGACACTCACACTCTTGTCTTGCACGGCCAAAAGAGTGCCTCTCCTGGGCAGTGTCTGCTGATCTTCCCCCTGGACTGATGCTGAAAAGAAAATGAATAGCAATATAGGCTCCCAGCAGCTGACCACACACACAACTCACATCTTGTCTGCCCGCCAAAAAGTGCCTCTTCCTGGGCAGTGTCTGCTGTCTTCCCCCTGGGGAGACTGATGGCTGAAAGACCTGAATAATAGTAATAATAGCAATTTATAGACTCCAGCAGCTGGACCCCCCCACACACACGCACCACACACACCCCACACAAACACACACACTCACACTCTGTCTGCCTGGCCAAAGGTTGCCTCTCCTGGGGCTAGTGTCTGCTGTCTTTCCCCTGGACTGAAGCTGAAAGAATGTGAATAGCAATAATAGACTCCCAGAAGCTCTGACCCACACACTCACACTCTTGTCTGCCCGGCCAAAGAGTGCCTCTCCTGGGGGCAGTTGCTGCTGTCTTCCCCCCTGGAACTGATGCTGAAAGAAATGATAGCAATAAAAAGGACTCCAGCAGCTGACCCACACACACACTCACACTCTTGTCTGCCGGCCAAAGAGTGCCTCTTTCCTGGGGGCAGTGTCTGCTGTCTTCCCCCTGGACTGATGGCTGAAAGACCCTGAATAATAGTAATAATAGCAATTATTAGACTCCAGCCAGCTGACCCCCCCACACACACGCACACACACACCACACACAACACACACACTCACACTCTGTCTGCCTGGCCAAAGGGCTGCCTCTCCTGGGGCTAGTGTCTGTGTCTTTCCCCTGGACTAATGGCCTGAAAAAGAAATGAATAGCAATAATATGAACTCCCAGAAAGCTGACCCCACACATCTACCACTCTTGTCGTGCATCCGGCCAAAGAGTGCCTCTCCTGTGGAGGCAGTGTCTGCTGTCTTCCCTTCTGGACTGATGGCTGAAAGAATATGTAATAATAGCAATAATAAGAGACTCTCCAGCAGCTGAACCTCACATCACACACTCACACTCTTGTTTCTGCACCTGAGCCATAAGAGTGCCTCTCCTGGGGCAGTCGTTTATCTGCTGTCTGTCTCCCCTCCTGGAACATGAAGGCTGAAAGACCTGAATATTAGACAATTAATAGCAAATTATAGACTCCACCAGCAGCTGAGCCCCCCCCACACACACGCACACACACACCCACACACACACACACACTCACACTCTGTCTGCCTGGCCAAAGGGTGCCTCTCCTGGGCTTAGTGTCTTGCTGTCTTTTCCCTGGACTGATGGCTGAAAGAAATGAATAGCAATAATAGACTCCCAGAAGCTGACCCACACACTCACACTCTTGTCTGCCCGGCCAAGAGTGCCTCTCCTGGGAGCAGTGTCTGCTGTCTTCCCCCTGGACTGATGGGCTTGAGAAGAAATGAATAGCATAATAGACTCCCAGCAGCTGACCCACACACACACTCACACTCTTGTCTCCCCGGCCAAAGAGTTGCCTCTCCTGCGGGCAGTGTCTTCTGCTGTCTTCCCCTGGGATGATGGCTGAAAGAACCTGAATAATAGTAATAATAGCAATTATAGACTCCCAGCAGCTGACCCCCCCCACACACGCACCAACACACACCCACCACACACACACACACTCACACTCTGTCTGCCTGGCCAAAGGGTGCCTCTCCTGGGGCTAGTGTCTGCTTGTCTTTCCCCTGGACTGATGCTGAAAGAAATGAAAATAGGCAATAATAGACTCCCAGAAGCTGACCCACACACTCACACTCTTGTCTGCCCGGCCAAAGAGTGCCTCTCCTGGGGATGTGATGTGCTGCTGTCTTCCCCTGTGACTGATGGCTGAAGAAATGAATAGCAATAAAATAAAGGACTCCCTCAGCAGCTGACCCACACACACACTCACACTCTCTGTTCTGCCCGGCAAAGAGAAAAACTGGCCTCTTCCTGGGGCGCAGTGTGTCTGCTGTCTTCCCCCTGGGACTGATGGCTGAAAAGAGTACCTGAATAATAGTAATAATAGCAATTATAGAACTCCCAGCAGCTGACCCCCCCACACACACGCACACACCACCCACACACACACACACACTCACACTCTGTCTGCCCTGGCAAAGGGTAAGTGCCTCTCCTGGGCTAGATCGACAAATATGTCTGCTGCTGTCTTTCCCTGGACTGATGGCTGAGGCATGAGAATATGAATTTATAGACAATAATAGATCCCAGATAGCTCTGATACCCACACCACTCACACTCTTGTCTGTATGCCGGCCAAAAGTAGTGCCTCTTCCTGGGAGGCAGTGGTCTGCTGTGTTTCCCCTGGACTGATGGCTGAAGAATGAATAGCAATAAATAGACTCCCAGCAGCTGACCCACACACACACTCACACTCTTTGTCTGCCCGGCCAAAGATGCCTCTTCCTGGGGCAGTGTCTGCTGTCTTCCCCCTGGGACTGATGGCTGAAAGGACCTGAATAATAGTATAATAGCAATTATAGACTCCCAGCAGCTGACCCCCCCACACACACGCACACACACACCCACACACACACACACACTCACACTCGTCTGCCTGGCCAAAGGGTGCACTCTTCCTGGGCTAGTGTCTGCTGTCTTTCCCTGACTGATGGCTGAAAGAAAATGAATAGCAATAATAGACTCCAGAGATGACCACACACTCACACTCTCTTGTCTGCCCGGGCAAAAGAGTGCCTCTCCTGGCGGGCAGGTGTCTCGCTGTCTTCCCCCCTGACTGATGCTGAAAGAATGCATAAGCAATAATAGACTCCCAGCAGCTGACCCACACACACACTCACACTCTTGTCTGCCCGGCCAAAGTATGTCTCTCTGGGGGCAGTGTCTGCTGTCTTCAAAGTACCCCTGGTGGACTGATGGCTGAAAGATGAATTATTAGTACAATAGTAGACAATATAGACTCCCAGCAGCTGACCCCCCACACACACGCACACAACACACCACCCACACACACATATCACACACACACTACCCACACACACACAACACACACACACACACACTCACACTCTGTCTGCTTGGCAAAGGGTGGCCTCTCCTGGGGCTAGTGTCTGCTGTCTATTCCCGCCTGGATATACTGATGGCTGAAAGAAATGAATTAGCAATAATAGACTCCCAGAACTGACCTACACATCACACTCTTGTCTGCCCGGTCAAAGAGTGCCTCTCCTGGGGTGAAATGTCTGCCGTCTGCTCCCTTGGACTGCCGCACACACTCTGTCTGCCCGGCCAAAGGGTGCCTCTCCTGGGGCACAATGTCTGCTGTCTTCCCCCTGGACTGATGCTGAAAGAAATGAATAACAATAATAGACTCCCCAGAAGCTGAAGCCACACACTCACCACTCTTTGTTGCCTGGCCACAAGTTGCCTCTCCTGGGGGCAGTGTGTCTGCTGTCTTCCTCCCTGGGGACTGATGGCTGAAAGACCTGAATTAATAGTATTATACATATTATAGATCTCCCAGCAGCTGACCCACACACACTCACACACACACACCTCACACTCTGTCTGCCTGCCAAAGAGTGCCTCTCCTGGGGGCATGGATGTCTGCTGTCTTCCCCCTGGTACTGATGCTGAAAGACCTGAATAATAGTAATAATAGCATTATAGACTCCAGCAGCTGATCCCCCGCACACACACTCTTGTCTGCCCGGCAAAGTGGTATGGCCTCTCCTGGGGCAGTGTCTTGCTGTCTCTCCCCTGGACTGATGGCTGAAAGACCTGAATATATAGTAGTAATAAATAATAATAATAATAAATTATAGACTCCCAGCAGCTGAACCCACACACACACACACACACCACACGCACACTCTTGTCTGTCCGCCAAAGGGTGCCTCTCCTGGGGGCAGTGTCTGCTGTCTTCCCCCTGGGACTGATGGCTGAAAGACCTGAAAAGTAATAATTAGCCCAATTATAGACTCCCAGCAGCTGACCCACACCACACACACGCACATCTCTATGTCTGCTCCTATCTTGGCCAAAGTCCTCTCCTGGGGGCATATTCTGCTGATCTTCCCCCTGGGACTATGGCTGAAAGACCGAATAATAGTAGTAATAATAATAATAATAATAATTAATAATATATAAGAATAATAATTATAGACTCCCTAGCAGCTGTATCTCATTCTACACACACACACACAACAATCAACGCTATCTATCTTCTTTGTCTTGCATTTTTCCTGGCCAAAGGGTGGCCTCTCCTGGTCTCTCCCCCTGGGACTGATGGCTATATTGACCTGAATTAATTAGTAGTATAATAATAATAATAATTATAGGACTCCAGCAGCCTGACCCACACACACACACCACATAAACACACACACACCACACATACACTCACATCCAGCATTCACACACACACAACACATTCACACACACCTACAATCAACACACACAGCACACACTATCACACACCAACTAACACACACACACAACACACACACACATCACCACGCACATCTTTTGTTCTCTGCCAAGGGTGCCTCTCTCTATCTGCTGTCTTCCCCCTGGGACTGATGGCTGAAAGACCTGAATAACTCAGTAATTATTATAGCAATTATAGACTCCCAGGAGCTGAAACCCCCCCACTCTCTATTCTATATCTCTCTGCCACTCGAGACTGGTCACTATAAGAGCTGCACTCCTCTTCCTTGGGTGGCAGATGTCTCTTCGCCGCGCTGGTATCTGATGGCTGATAAGACCTGACATAAACCAGTCAATTAATAGCAATTATAAGACTCCAGCTCTAGTACTGCCAACTCCCCTCCCACTCAACAACAACACTCTTATCGTGGCCTGGCCAATAAGTTGGGTTGCCTCTGCCAGGAGGGACGCAGTTGTGTGTCTGCTAGCTCTCTCCCCTGGTGGATGACATGGCTGAAAGACCTGTGGTATGAGAGACGTAAATAATATGCAATTATATACTCGCCTCGAAGCAGCTGACCCCCCCTACACTCACTCTTGTGCCCGGCCAAAGCGGTGGGCCGCTCCTGGGGGCAGGTGTCTGCCTGTTCCCCCTGGGACTGATGCGCTGAAAAGACCTGTAATAAACAGTAATAATTAGCAATTATAGAACTCCGCGATGCAAGCTGCTCCCCACCCAGCACACTACACGTGCTAGTGGAGATATTCTGCCCGGCCAAAGGGTCTGCGTGGCATCCCGCTGGGCGGCAGCTCTACATTGGTGTCTTGCATGCCCACGTTGGAACTGGCATGGGCGTCGATAAGACTCTGAAATTAATCTTGGATAATCTATAAACGCGCTTAATTAGTACGCCCAGCAGGCTGACACCACTCGGAACACCAACCTGTCATTTTCACCTCTTGATCACGCTCCGGCAGCTAAAATCTGGTAGCCATCCTCCTGGGCGGCAGTGTGTGCTTCCATTGGACTGCTTGAGTACAATACACAATCTTAACTCCAAATACAAGAACATCACCCTTAGACGCCTGGACCCTTCAACCTTCCACATCAACACCCCCTCCCCCACACACAACCCACACCCACCACATCACAGACACACCAGTTACTAACACACCTCATACCGTGACAAATGTGGGGGTGTGATAACAAACCACGCTTACCGCAGGCATCCACGTGCACCGGACCCATCGTCCACGCTCCGACCACCCGGGGACGGGCGTCTCCGGGAAGGCGATCATTGGGCGCGATGCCCAACGGTCGTCCCACGAACTCGGTTGCCGACCCACAGCCACCCACTGACAGTACAGTTGAGCGTGTGTGTGCTAGCTGCCTTGTGAACGGGGCGTCAACGACGTGGACATCCACAGCTTCAGCTCCCTTGACGATCTTCGGGTGCTCTGCCTGTTTGTGTGGTTCAACGACGAGGGGGGTTGTGCGTGTGAAACGCGCGAGATCGCCGTTTCCGACCGATCGAGCCGGTCACGTGCCGATCGTCTCCGCTGCCCTCCCTGCTTCGTTTGGTTCTCCGTCTCTTATAACGGGTTTTTCTCGTTCTCGCCATCAATTATCGTCTCGGCTCTTCCAGATTATCATACTGCGATTCGGTATGCGGTCAATTCGAAGCGGGCGACGGCGACGTGCGGGCTAGTGCCTCCCTCACCCTTGGCTCCTCTTCTCCGCTCCAAGCTCCCAGCCGGGCATTTTATGGTTCCAGCGCCGACAGCCTCAGTTCTTCCCGTCTGAGTGAGCTCCACTAGCTCGGTTATAATCTCGCGCTCATCTGGACACTATTCCGTTCGTCCGCCGGTGCCGTGTCGCTTTGGTTGCGTGCTGTCCCATGCGTGGCGCAGTGCTGTGTGAGCGGTAGCGGCGCGGCGCGGGTTGCCGCGGGACTGACACTGCCATTCGCGTGTGTAGTGGTGGTTGTGTGGCACCGCCGTTGTTGATCTCGATAGGTGGTAGTCGCCCGCCCGGCCCGTCGTGCGGTCCCACCTGATTCCGGGCCCCCGGGCGGCGGTCGCCTCGCTGGTTAAAATTCCCTTTAAGCGGGCCTAGTCTTCCCCCTGGTCTCCCTGTACTGGGGCATTCGTTTTTAATTCCGTTTACCCGCGCCGGTGCTCGCTTTGTTTTGGGTTTAATCCGAGCGGAGCGTAGCGGAAGCGCGCGCCACGTACGGGGTCCTGACCATTCGCGTGTGTGTGTGTTGGGGTTGTCAGCCGCTGTTGATCGGCCACCGAGCGGGTCATGTCCGCTCTCTCGCTCGCGAAAGCCTTTGACGTGATCTCTCGCCGGGGGCAGGAGTTAGGTAGCTGAAAAAGTCGCTCACGTTCTCGGTGGTGTTTAAATTCGCACATTCAAGCGGGCTTTTCCTTCTCCTTCTCGGGTTGATTCTTAATCCCGTGCGCTCTGAGTTGACATGTCCTCCGAGCGATTACCCTCTCTGCTCTCGTTTGCGGCAGCGTAAGAATTAACAACAATCAATTAGGAACTAATAATAATGGACTGTCGTGCGCGCCACCACCTAGCGAGTCCAACAACCCAGAGGGAGCCATGTCGTAAAGCCATCTGTGAGCGATGTCCGCTATTAGAAAAATGGGGCTGGGAGAGAGAGCGATACAGAAGAAAATAAGGCTGAAATATTCAGAAATTAAACACGGCCACGAGCCTCCACTTATATGCAAGATCTACGCTTCCACCCCGGCCAAGCGGCGGAGGCTCTCTGTGCTGGGGGCCAGATGTTATGTGTGTCTGTGTGAGTGTGCTCTGCTTGCTGAAACAGGCACAGGGGAATTTTAGAAAATGGGCAGCAAAAAAAAATTTAAATAAACTAATAGCTGAGCAGGTCCCAGACGCCCAGCGACCACCAGAGGAGCCATCGTACGGTCGTAGGATTCCGCTTAGAAAATGGGCTGGAGAGAGAGAGAGAGAAAGAAAAAAAGGCTGAATTAAATAAACAGACACCCACATGCAATCTAGTTTCCACCCGGCCAAGGGAGGCCTCTGCTGGGGCCAGTGAGGAGTGTGCTCGCTTTTGTTCTAGAATATACAGCACAGGGGAAATTTTATATATGAAATGTGAAAAAAAAGAAAATAAACTCAGCTAATAGGGCACGCCCAGGCACACAGAACACCCACTCAATGCAAGTCTAGTTTTCCCACCCGGCGGCCAAGGCAGGCCTCTGCTGGGGCCAGTGTGTGTGTGTGGTGTATTGTGTGTGTGTGTGATGTTTGCTTCTGCTTGAAAGCTCACAGCACAGGGGAATTTTAGAAAATGGAAAAAAAAAAAATAAATTAAATAAACTAATGGGCAGGTCCAGCACCAGACACCCACATGCACTTGCATGTCTACCAGGGGTAGGTTGGCGTCCCACGAGGGCGTCCTTGCCCAGCAAAGGCCTGCCCAGGCAGGCCCTCCCTGCCCAGGCAAGGTCCTCCCAGCAAGGCCTTGCCCAGCAGAGGCCTGCCCAGGGCCAGGCCCTCACAAGCCAGGCCCTCACTGCCAGGCCAGGCCCTCACTGCCCAGGCCACGGCCCTGCCAGCCAATGCCTGCCCAGCAGAGGCCTTCGCCCAGGCCAGCCCTCACAGGCCAGCGCTCCTGCCCAGGCCAGGGCCCCTCCTCTGCCCAGGCCAGGCCCTCCCTGCCCAGGCCAAGGCCCTCACTGCCCAGGCCGGCCTCCTCTGCCCAGGCAAGGCCCTCCCAGCCAAAAGGGCCTGCCCAGCAGAGGCCTGTCCGGGCCAGGCCCGCCCATCAGGCCAGGCCTCACTTGCCCAGGCCAAGGCCCTCACTGCCCAGGCCAGAGCCCTCACACTGCCAGGCCAGGCCTCCCTGCCCAGGAACCAGGCCCTCCCAGCCAAGGCCTGCCCAGGCAGAGGCACTGACCAGCGCCAGGGCCCTCACAAGAGCCGGACCCTCCACTGGCCCAGGCCAGGCCCTCACTGCCCAGGCCAGGGCCCTCCCTGCCCAGGCCAGGCCCTCACTGCCAGGCCAGGCCCTACCCTGCCCAGGCAAGGCCCTCCCAGCCAAGGCCTGTCCCAGCAGAGGCCTGCCCAGGGGCCAGGCCCCCACAGGCCAGGCCCTCACTGCCCAGGCCAGGCCCTCACTGCCCAGGCCAGGCCCTCACTGCCCAGGCCAGGCCCTCCCTGCCCAGGCCAGGCCCTCCCAGCCAAGGCCTGCCCAGCAGAGGCCTGCCCAGGCCAGGCCCTCACAGGCCAGGCCCTCCCTGCCCAGGCCAGGCCCTCACTGCCCAGGCCAGGCCCTCCCTGCCCAGCAAGGCCCTCCCAGCCAGGCCTAATCCCAGCAGACGCTGCCCAGGACCCAGCGCCCTCACAGGCCAGGCGCCTCACTGCCCCAGGCAGGGTCTTCCCAGCAAGCCTGCTGGGGCTAGGGTTAGGGTTCCGGTGGTTTTCTAGGGTGTAAGGGGTTATAGATGGTGTTAGGGTTTAGGGGGTTAGGGTTTAGGGCCAGGGTTAGGGTTAGGGCCAGGGGTTAGGGTTAGGGTTCAGGGTTAAGGTCTAGGACCAGTCGCCAGGGATATAGGCTTTATCGGGGTCTAGGGTTTAGGTGTTAGGAGTTAGGGCCAGGGTCTAGGGTTAGGGTTAGGGTTAGGGTTAGGGTTAGGGTTAGGGTTAGGGTTAGGGCTAGGGTTAGGGTTAGGGTTAGGGTTAGGGTTAGGGTTAGGGTTAGGGTTAGGGTTAGGGCCAGGGTTAGGGTTAGGGGGTTAGGGTTAGGGTTAAGGGGGTTAGAGAGGGCCAGGGTTAGGGTTAGGGTTGGCCACCAGCCGCGTCCCGGGGGCTCCAGGAAACCCGTTCACCGGGCGTCGAGGCCGTGTGTACCCACTCTCAAGGACTCCGACTCCGCCTCGATTGAGAGATTCCAAGGCCACCCGCGTTGTAGTACGCTACCCGCGACCATACGCGCTGAATTACCTTGTGATAAAAACAAAAAACTTTAAACAAAACAAATTCAGAACATCGGACAGAGTGTCACATCGCGCGTTCGGGAGTCACACCTGAGTGTTCAGAGACAACTCTGCCCGACTCCGGCGGGGGGACACTCTGTCAGATCTCCGATCGTTCTTCCGGGTTTTTTACCCCTAGCGTACTCATAAAAAAGGAACACATAAAAATACGAACAGATGTCGACCACGGCTCCGTCCGCGGGGAATCCGGGCGGGGCAGAGGGTCGACGTGCCGGGGAGATCAGAGACAGAGCGGCGGTACTCTGTCTTCGGTTCCCCGGGGGCACGTCTACCTTGCCCGTCCGACTCTTCTCGCGGGCGGGCGGCGCGGCGGGGCGGTCGACCACTCTGTCAGGGTCCCTTCCAGGACTCTAACTCACATGGTGCTCTACGCTGGGCTCTTGTACAGCCGAGACCTGGGTGTGACGCACGCGCGCCTGCCCGCGGTCTCGACCGACAAAAGCTATGGACATCGAAGGATTGACTTTACAATAGTGCAGTTATAAAGCTGCTCTGCTACTTACGATACCCTGACCCAGAATCAGGTCGGTATGCAAGTGGTTTAACAACCACCCCAGTCCTTGGTAAACATGTGGTGTTGATCATGGAGAGGGGCGACATCATTCGCGCACCCAAGCCAGTATCAAATGTCTTCTGCGCCGGCCGGCGGGGGTCGGTTATCCCGGATTCAATCTTATAGCCGTTAGAAGACGGGCATATGGTATCA
>OLKM01003904.1:0-5000 GCA_900291075.1 Melanogrammus aeglefinus | reverse complement strand
CTTTGGAGTAAGTTTGGGGCACTTTTTAGGGGCGCTTTTTAGGGGCACTTTGGAGTAAGTTTGGGGCACTTTTTAGGGGCACTTTGGAGTAAGTTTGGGGCACTTTTTAGGGGCGCTTTTTAGGGGCACTTTGGAGTTAGGGGGCACTTTGGGAGTAAGTTTGGGGGACTTTTTTAGGGGCGCTTTTTAGGGGCACTTTGGAGTAAGTTTGGGACACTTTTTAGGGGCACTTTTTAGGGGCACTTTGGAGTAAGTTTGGGGCACTTTTTAGGGGCACTTTGGAGTAAGTTTGGGGCACTTTTTAGGGGCACTTTGGAGTAAGTTTGGGGCGCTTTTTTAGGGGCACTTTGGAGTAGTAAGTTTGGGGGCACTTTTTAGGGGCACCTTTTTAGGGGCACTTTGGAGTAAGTTTGGGGCACTTTTTAGGGGGCACTTTTTAGGGGCACTTTGGAGTAAGTTGGGGCGCGCTTTTTTAGGGGGCACTTTGGAGTAAGTTTTGGGGGCACTTTTTAGGGGCACTTTGAGTAAGGTTTGGGGGCGCTTTTTAGGGGCACTTTGGAGTAGAGTTTGGGGGCACTTTTTAGGGGCGCTTTTTAGGGGCACTTTGGAGTAAGTTTGGGGCACTTTTTAAGGGCGTCTTTTTAGGGGCACTTTGGAGTAAGTTTGGGGGCACTTTTTTAGGGGCACTTTTTAGGGGCACTTTGGAGTAAGTTTGTGGGGCACTTTTTAGGGGCACTTTTTAGGGGCACTTTGGAGTAAGTTTGGGGCACTTTTTAGGGGCGCTTTTTAGGGGCACTTTGGAGTAAGTTTGGGGCACTTTTTAGGGGCGCTTTTTAGGGGCACTTTGGGAGTAAGTTTGGGGCACTTTTTAGGGGCGCTTTTTAGGGGCACTTTGGAGTAAGTTTGGGGCACTTTTTAGGGGCACTTTGGAGTAAGTTTGGGGCACTTTTTAGGGGCACTTTGGAGTAAGTTTGGGGCGCTTTTTTAGGGGCACTTTGGGAGTAAGTTTGGGGCACTTTTTAGGGGGCGTTCTTTTTAGGGGCCTTTTGGAGTAAGTTTTGGGCACTTTTTAGGGGCACTTTTAGGGGCACTTTGGAGTAAGTTTTGGGGCCACTTTTTAGGGGCGCTTTTTTAGGGGCACTTTGGAGTAAGTTTTGGGGCACTTTTAGGGGCACTTTTTAAGGGGCACTTTGGAGTAAGTTTGGGGCACTTTTTAGGGGCGCTTTTTAGGGGCACTTTGGAGTAAGTTTGGGGCACTTTTTAGGGGCGCTTTTTAGGGGCACTTTGGAGTAAGTTTGGGGCACTTTTTAGGGGCGCTTTTTAGGGGCACTTTGGAGTAAGTTTGGGGCACTTTTTAGGGGCACTTTTTAGGGGCACTTTGGAGTAAGTTTGGGGCACTTTTTAGGGGCACTTTGGAGTAAGTTTGGGGCACTTTTTAGGGGCACTTTGGAGTAAGTTTGGGGCGCTTTTTAGGGGCACTTTGGAGTAAGTTTGGGGCACTTTTTAGGGGCGCTTTTTAGGGGCACTTTGGAGTAAGTTTGGGGCACTTTTTAGGGGCGCTTTTTAGGGGCACTTTGGAGTAAGTTTGGGGCACTTTTTAGGGGCGCTTTTTAGGGGCACTTTGGAGTAAGTTTTGGGGCACTTTTTAGGGGCACTTTTTAGGGGCACTTTGGAGTAAGTTTGGGGCACTTTTTTAGGGGCGCTTTTTAAGTGGGCACTTTGGTATTTTGTTTGGGGCACTTTTAGGGGCACTTTTTTTAGGGGCACTTTGGAGTAGAGTTTGGGGCACTTTTAGGGCACTTTGGAGTAAGTTTTGGGGCACTTTTTTGGGGCACTTTGGAGTAAGTTTTGGGGCGCTTTTTAGGGGCACTTTTTAGGGCACTTGTGGAGTAGTTTGGGGCACTTTTTAGGGGCGCTTTTTAGGGGCACCTTTGGAGTAAGTTTGGGGCACTTTTTAGGGGCACTTTTTAGGGGCACTTTTGGAGTAAGTTTGGGCACTTTTTAGGGGCGCCTTTTTAGGGGCAACTTTGAGTAAGTTTGGGGACTTTTTAGGGGCACTTTTGGAGTAAAGTTTGGGCGACTTTTTAGGGGCGCTTTTTAGGGGCACTTTGGAGTAAGGTTTGGGGCACTTTTTAGGGGGCATTTTTAGGGGACTTTTGGAGTAAGTTTGGGGCGCTTTTTTAGGGGCACATTTGGAGTAAGTTTGGGGCACTTTTTAGGGGCGCTTTTTAGGGGCACTTTGGAGTAAGTTTGGGGCACTTTTTAGGGGCGCTTTTTAGGGGCACTTTTGGAGTAAGTTTGGGGCACTTTTTTAGGGGCGCTTTTTAGGGGCACTTTGGAGTAAGTTTGGGCACTTTTTAGGGGCACTTTGGAGTAAGTTTGGGGCACTTTTTCGGGGCGCTTTTTAGGGCACTTTGGGAGTAAGTTTGGGGCACTTTTAGGGGCACTCTTTTTAGGGGCACTTTGGAGTAAGTTTGGGGCACTTTTTAGGGGCGCTTTTTAGGGGGCACTTTGGAGTAAGTTTGGGGCACTTTTTAGGGGCACTTTTTAGGGGCACTTTGGAGTAAGTTTGGGGCGCTTTTTAGGGGCACTTTTGGAGTAAGTTTGGGGCGCATTTTTAGGGCACTTTGGAGTAAGTTTGGGGCACTTTTTAGGGGCGCTTTTTAGGGGCACTTTGGAGTAAGTTTGGGGCACTTTTTAGGGGCACTTTTTAGGGGCACTTTGGAGTAAGTTTGGGGCGCTTTTTAGGGGCACTTTGGAGTAAGTTTGGGGCACTTTTTAGGGGCGCTTTTTAGGGGCACTTTGGAGTAAGTTTGGGGCACTTTTTAGGGGCGCTTTTTAGGGGCACTTTGGAGTAAGTTTGGGGCACTTTTTAGGGGCGCTTTTTAGGGGCACTTTGGAGTAAGTTTGGGGCACTTTTTAGGGGCACTTTGGAGTAAGTTTGGGGCACTTTTTAGGGGCGCTTTTTAGGGGCACTTTGGAGTAAGTTTGGGGCGCTTTTTAGGGGCACTTTGGAGTAAGTTTGGGGCACTTTTTAGGGGCACTTTGGAGTAAGTTTGGGGCGCTTTTTAGGGGCACTTTGGAGTAAGTTTGGGGCACTTTTTAGGGGCGCTTTTTAGGGCACTTTGGAGTAAGTTTGGGGCACTTTTTAGGGGCACTTTTTAGGGGCACTTTGGAGTAAGTTTGGGGCGCTTTTTAGGGGCACTTTGGAGTAAGTTTGGGGAACTTTTTAGGGGCGCTTTTTAGGGCGACTTTGGAGTAGAGTTTGGGGCACTTTTTAGGGCGCTTTTAGGGGCATTTGGAGTAAGTTGGGGCACTTTTTTAGGGCACTTTGGAGTAAGTTTTGGGCGCTTTTTAGGGGCACTTTGGAGTAAGTTTGGGGCACTTTTTAGGGGCATTTGGAGTAAGTTTGGGCGCTTTTTAGGGGCATTTGGAGTAAGTTTGGGACACTTTTTGGGGGCGCTTTTTTAGGGGCACTTTGGAGTAAGTTTGGGGCACTTTTTAGGGGCACTTTTTAGGGGCATTGGAGTAAGTTTGGGGCGCTTTTTAGGGCACTTTGGAGTAAGTTTGGGGCACTTTTAGGGCGCTTTTTAGGGCATTTTGGAAGTAAGTTTGGGGCACTTTTTAGGGGCGCTTTTGGGGACTTTGGAGTAAGTTTGGGGCACTTTTTAGGGGCACTTTGGAGTAAGTTTGGGGCGCTTTTTAGGGGCACTTTGGAGTAAGTTTGGGGCACTTTTTAGGGGCGCTTTTTAGGGGCACTTTGGAGTAAGTTGGGGGCGCTTTTTAGGGGCACTTTGGAGTAAGTTTGGGGCACTTTTTAGGGGCACTTTGGAGTAAGTTTGGGGCGCTTTTTAGGGGCACTTTGGAGTAAGTTTGGGGCGCTTTTTAGGGGCACTTTGGAGTAAGTTTGGGGCGCTTTTTAGGGGCACTTTGGAGTAAGTTGGGGGCGCTTTTAACAGAGGTGTAACCTGGGCCTGCCCTTCACTAGGGGAACTTTGGAGTAAGTTGGGGGCGCTTTTTAGGGGCACTTTGGAGTAGTTGGGGGCGTCTTTAACAGAGGTGTACCTGGGCCCGACGCCTTCACTTAGGGGAACTTTGGAGTAAGTTGGGGGCACTTTTTTAAGGGGACTTTTTTTTTTCTCCCCGTTGCACCCAAAAATTCACACGGAAGCTGGTTCAGACTGGTGACCGCTGACACCCTTTGGTCAGAGAGTTGATTTTTGAACATTTTCTTTTTTTAGAGCGGCAGGAGCCTGAATTTTTTAATATGTCGTCCGGGGGCTCTGGACGAGAGGGGGACGTCCGAACCGTGCGCTCGACCTGTATTTGAAGGGGGGGGGCTTCGATGCTCGCCTTTTTCTCCCTTTGAGTGTTTGCCCGTGCGAGAAATGGACCGAACCGCTTGAATTTGGCTGCGCCTCCCGAGGGCCGCATCGCAGTCTGGCAGAGTCCCGGCCGGTAGACTTCGGCGAAGCGAGTAGCTCTGCGGTGGTCGTATCGCGACGTGGCCAAGATGTCTTGCTGAGGTCTCTGGCACGACGTTGTAAAATTGGCAGAAAATGAGACTCTGAAAGCTTTCCTGACCCGTGGACCTTTTCGGCCTTGGCCTTTGTTTCGGGGCATTCTTTCATTCAATAAGTGTCGCGATCTCGTACGCTGACTTCTGACCCTTGGGAGGGCGACGGGTCTGAAACATCGTCATTGTGGATGAGATAGTTCCAGACGCACGCCGGTTTTCAGACCGCGGCTAAAGCGTTTAGGCATTATGCTGAATAGACAGTCGGGTCGGCGCCGTCAAGGTACGGTGACTTTGAGCGTCGGAGGTCGCACGGTCTGAAACTTGCCGAGGCGATTGCCGTGTGTCCGTACATACTGCAGTTGCAGACCCTACCGTAAAGTTGATGCCTAATTAAAGCGAGACAGCGTCGTATTCATTTGGGCACTCGGGGCACTTTTTTGTAAAAACGCGTCTCTTTGGCGCGGCGGCACCTTTGACCCGG